>CAUYQG010121924.1:0-14028 GCA_963574415.1 Tarsius wallacei | reverse complement strand
TGTAGTTCCAGCTACTTGGAAGGCTGAGGCGGAAGGATCGCCGGAGCCCAGCAGGTCGAGGCTGCGGTGGCCGGGAGCGGCCACTGCACTCCAGTCTGGGCGACAGAGTGAGACTCCAACTCAAAAAAAAAAAAAAAAACGAATCAGGATGCCAAGAAGGAACGTGGCTGAGATTCCCCCAGCTCCAGTGAGGCAGATTGGGAATCACACCCAGACCTGGCTGACTCTGCAACTTAGGCAGATTCCCAGGTTCCTACATTCCTCCCTTTGGACCTGGCTCCAGGACCTGCCCAGAGCAGTTCCTGAATGTACACGCATGCAACCTCAGGGCAGCGTTCCTTTCAAGAGACATGTTTTGCCTGGACCCTGGCCCAGGGTGATTCCAGTCGTCAGTATGCCACAGCCCCAAGTAGATGCATACCAAATGCCCCTAAGGACAGGAGACCAGAAGGCCAGGATATGGCAACAACTTCCCTCTTTCCCCCAGCTCCAGAGACGCAAGGTCAAGTGCTACTTCCTGTCAGCTGGAGTCACTGCCCTGGTGGTCGTCATCCTCATCATTGCCACCACTGTCCGAAAGTGACACCACCTGTGGTGAGTGCCCCACCTGCCCTCACACCATTCACCCATCCAGCAATCCATCCCTACAACCATCCATCCCTGCCTTCATCCATCCATCCATTCATCCATCCATCCATCCACCCATTCACTATCTATTGATCTGTTATCCATCTATCCATCCTTCCAGCCATCCATCCATCCATCCATCCACCCATACATTAATCCATCCATCCACCCATTAATCCATCTATCCACCATTCATCTATCCATCCTTATATCCATCCATCCATCCACCTACCCACCCCCATCCATCCATCCATCCAGTCTCACAGCCATCGTTCATCCATTCTTCCTCACTTTCATTTATCCCTTCCTTCCTTGAATTTATTTTTCCTTCCTTCCTTCCTTCCTTCCTTCCTTCCTTCCTTCCTCCATCCTTCTTGTGTTTGTTGAGTGCCTTCTCTGTGCCAGGCACTGGCTGGACCCTGGAGACCCAGTGGTTAACATGGCAGAGGAGTGTCCTGTATTCCTGTGACTCAGAGCCATGAGGGCAGGCCAACCTGAAGCCTCCGTTTTCTTATACACTGACCTCCAGAAGGCCATGACTGTCAATTTCCCTGGATCAGTCAGTGCACAGAGCACGCTGGGCTGTGTGGGAGACACGTGCTGGGAGCCCAGAGGAGGGGAATGAGGCACCAGTAGAAAGAGTTAGTGCAGGAAGCTTTGCCAACTTTTGTAGGCAGGCAGAAGTAGGTGCTGAGACATGTGACTGGACCTGGGGAGTGTGGGTTTCCCCAGGGCACTAGACCCTGGGCTGGAGCTGGGAGGTCTGGGAAAGAACTTGGGAAGACCTTGAGTGTCAGTGTGGAGCCTCTGAGTCATGTTAAGAAAGTGTATGAGCTATTAAGGCTGCGTAACAAATTAGCTCAAAACTTAGTGGCTAAAACCAACAATAAGCATTTATTATCTCACAGTTTCTGTGGGTCAGGAATTCAGACGGGGTTTAGCTGAAGGGCTCTGGCCCAGGGTCTCTTGTGAGGCTGCAGTTAGATGTCAACTGGGGCTGCATCATCTGAAGGCTTGACTGGGGCTGGAGAATTCATTCCAGGCTGGCTCTGCATGGCTGGCACTAGTGCTGGTGCTGGCTGCTACCCCCAGTTCTTCTCTATGTAAACTCCAGACAGGCCAGCTTCCCAACATGAGGGATCTCAGGGAGCAGGGAAGACGCCACCCTCGGTCAGTTCTGCAGTACTGGCTGATCATTCCAGCTGCCCTACTCAGGTCTTGCTGAGCATTGGAGAGGCGAGGAAGCACGACCCCCAACCCAAGGGTTTAGGAAGAGGAGACTCACAAGTGTTGTTGGTCTACTGCATATCAGGCCAGGCGTTCCACGTCTATTATCTAAATTAATCCTCATGGCCTCCCAAGGGAGGGCAGAGTCCCAGCCCTTCGGGCCAGGAGGGCTCTGGATTGAGAAGGCCACAGCTTTCCATGAGGTCACATGGTGTACCTTCCAGATTCCACGAAGCATTCCTGGAGTCTCCCTGCTCTGTGCGTCCATCCCTCCATAAGCAGGACTTCCAGCTGTTCCCATCAGGGAGGACACATGAAGACCCCAAGTAACCCACTTCATTTGGGTCAGCTGAGGTTTTGCTACTAATATCTAGGATAACAGAGAGGACACCTGGCACCTGGAGTTCCCGGTATTGGGATTGTGTGTGGGTCGGTGGTCCTGGCTGCCACCAGGTTGTGGGTAGGGTGTTGGGCCGTTATTATGTCCATGTTCTGGATGAGGCATGGCGGCTTGCTCAAGGAGGGAGGTAGGTGAGGTGGGGCAGGGCTCCCAGAGGGAAAAGAGGCCTTTGAGCACTGGGAAGGGCCTTGCCCCAGGCAACTCTCCCCGACTTGCCCTGGTGCTGCCCCATGCCAGGACCCTCTGTGGTCCTGCCAGGCCCTCAGCTGAGGTATTGCCCTAGGGAGCCTGGGCTTCCTGCCTCTGCTAGGCCTGAGGCTGGGGCAGGAACCCCATGTCTCCAGCCCTGTCATGCCCAGCCCCCAAAGGAGAAGGCTGAGCCCCTCCCCCTTTAACTGGAGGTGCGGGGTGAACAGAGTAGGTGGTTGGAGGGGCCTCTGGATGTGGGGCTTGGGCAGAGTCTTGTCTCCGAGGAGCCACCAGGGTCTCTTCCCAGCACTGAGTCCTCTAAATAGGGGTTTCCTGGGAATGAGTGCAAGCAGGACAAAGCGCTAGTCCTTGAGGTGGGTAGAAGGCACCAAATACAGCTGGGGTGCAGGAGCCAGGGCTGCAAGAGGACCCCAACCTGCCCTGGCCTGCAAGCACATACGTGTGCCCAGCTACATGCTGAGCAGTGCCCAGCCCTCCCACTTGCTCTGCTGTGGCCACAGGACCAAGCCCCAAGCCAGCCATCACGATGGCAATGGTGATGACCCCTGCGCTGGCTGACTTATGTTCCCCTAAATATAGCTAGATCCCAGCCTCCCACGCCTGTGAACATGACCTTATTTGGGAGCAGGGTCTTCGCAAGTGGAACCAGTTAAGATGAGGTCTAGACGTTAAGGGCAGGTCAGGAATGAGTGAGGATGAGGCGTTTAAGATGAGGTCTGGCTTAGGGTGGGTCCCGAGTGTGGTGACTGGTGTCCTTATAAGAAGAGAGGACACAGAAACACACAGAGGTGGGGAGGGGGGCTGGCAGGGTCCAGACCAGGAGGTGAATCGGAGTATGGAATATTCCAAGGGCAGGAGCAAGGACAGGCTATGCCTAAGTCTGCATGGGTTGGGAGGGTCTAGACCTGGGGCAGAGGCTGGGAGACCATCGGGCTGACAGCAGGGAGGGTTTAGAGGCACAGGGGGCCTGGGGCCATGCAGGGGGCTTCTGGCCGTTTGGATGTGGGCTGAGGGGAAGTGAGCAGGCCTGCAGCTATACCTCCCTCGCTCCCCCAGCTTACAGGCCCAGGTGGGAGGGTGGCCTGTCAGTCGCCCCTTGCTCCTCTGTTGGGGTCAGGCAAGGCCACCCTGGCCCTCCCTCTCTCTCGCTGCCCTCAGGGCTCAGCCTCACCCTCCTCTTGACAGTTCTGCTTAGACCCACCAGACCATGGGCCAGCCCCACCCACACCGCACACCCAGAATCAGACCCCAACCCAGGACCAGAAAGCTTTGTGCCCACAAATTCTTTCCTGTGGCACTTATGAGCCTGGTCATGGGTTCTCAGGGGTCAGGGGTCCCACAGCCAGCTAGCACAGACCCAGCGCGGGCAGCCAATCCCTTCTGGCAAATTCCCTGAATGGGGCTGTCTGGCTACTGGCAAGCAGTGGCTCCTGGCCCCACTGTTGAGACTACAAGACTGAGTCTTGGAGCAGTGGCTGCTTATTTGACTCTTGGGCACCGAGGACAGGGGGAGGAGGATGGCTTCCAGTAGGTGACAGACCAGTGATGGGAGAAGGCAGCACTGGGACAGCTCTGCCTCCAGCAGGACATGCCAAGAGCTCTCCTGTGGCCATACCACAGGCCCTGAGGAGGGCAAATGTCCCAGACACCATGAGGCTGGTGGAGCGTGACCCCAGGCTCTACACATCGCCCTTGCCAGTCAACTCTGGGTCAATAGCCAAGCCAGAGAAGGATGGCCAACACCCCAGCTTCAGACTTTCCAGACCCCATGCCACCAGCCTGGCCCAGTCTGCTGAGCTCCCTGTGGGACCCTGAGGCCTTGTACCTCTGGGCTCAGTTTCCAGAAGAGAGGTGGGGGTGGGGTGCCTGTCCTCTTCCCGGGTTGGTAAGATGCTTGAGGACAAAAAAGGGGATGCTGGTGAAGTATAAGTGGTGCTTGAGGAAGGAAAAGGCTCTGTTCAAATGCAGGGAGCTGTTATTTCTGCAGAGAAAAGCAGTCCCTGACGGTGGGGCCCAGGCCACCTCCCCGACTTGGCCGAAGCTCACGAGCATCCCAGCTGGACAGTGTCCCATTTGGTGCAGTGGGTGAGGCTGTGTCGGCCAGGGAGCTCTGAGGAGGTGGTGCACCTCCCCCGCCCCACCTATCCAGGCACACCCCATGAAGCACCCCGCTTGGCTCTAAGGGCGATAGCCAGGGCTCAGCTCGTCTCCATTAATGGAGAGCTTGGAAGCCCACCCCACCTGGTCCACATAGGAGTCTGGGGAGACATCGAGACAGGATACTCCTATGACCTGTGGACCAGCATCCCCACTGAGTAGGCCCTGACACTGGGCGAGTACCATGAGTCTCTACAGTGTGGGAGGACTGCACCCAGCCATCCTTATTCACCTGCAGGTTCCCCCAGGACTCAGTTTACAGCTAATCTGAACAGTTTTCGGCATCAGGCTCAGAGGCCAGCATGTGACTAGGTTAGGGTTAAGTATGTGACCAGGATCAAGGCTCAGTGTATGGCCAGGGTCAGGGGTCAGTGTGTGTTCAGTGTTAGGGGTCAGAATGTGACCAGGATTGTGGGACAGCATGTGGCCAAGGTCGGGGTTCAGCATGTGACTGGGGTCAGAGCTCAGTGTGTGACTAGGGTTCAGGCTCATAGTGACCAGGGTTAGGGTTCAGCATGCATCCAGGGTTAGGACTCAGAATGTGACCAGGATTAGGACTCAGCGTGTGACCAGGGCCAGGGTTCAGCATGTGGCCAGGGCCAGGGCTCAGCGTGTGACCAGGGTCAGGGTTCAGTGTGTGACCAGGGTCAGGCTCAATGTGTGACCAAGTCTGTGGTCAAGTTTGGGACTTCCTTAGGCATGGGGGACAGTAGGATGAAACCAGCCCACCTGCCCAGGATTGAGCCCAACCCATGGTCTCCACCCCTAGGTGCTCTCTGTGAGCTCCCATTTCCCCACCAGACTCCCCACCCAGGAAAGTACAGCTGTTTCCAGAAGCATCTCCAGACCCTGTGGCTTGGTGAGGAGGCCCCTCACTGTAGACGAAGCGCCTGGGTCAGGGTCAGTGTGACAGAGACTGAGTCCCTGAGCATCAGGATGAAGAGGAAGTGTTAGTGGTTACTGGACCGGTAAGTCCTGCCTGGGGCTTCCTTGGGACAGAGGTGGAATGCAGCCAGGCTACAGGGAGGGCCTATGCCTCCTGAGGCCCTGGGGGCACTGCTGCTGGATTGTGCAGGTCTCCCAGGTATGGAGGTGAGTCCTTGGGATCTGGGTCTTAGCTGCCTCCCCATCTCTGGAAGGTCTCCTCATCTCATAGTGTCCCCACCCTCACCCTGGGCTGCCAGGACTCCAGCCCACTCACTCTCAGGAGCACTTTCCACATTGACCTTTAGTCACTGTTGACTTGCCTGAGAGCTCCTGTGGAGTGTGAACTCTCTGCAGTAAGGGATGGATCCCCAGTGCCCAAGCCCAGGGCTGGCTCCGGACGGGGGGGGGGGGGCAAATGAGTGAATGAGTGAGTGAGTGAGTGAATGTGTGAATGAATGAGGGTGAGAGTGAGTGAATGCATGAATAAGTGAGTGAGTGAACGAGTGAGTGAATGAATAAATGAGTGAGTGAACAAGTGAATGAACAAATGAATACATGAATGAATGAGTGAATGATTGAGTGAATGAATGAATGAGTGAATGAGTGAGTGAGTGGTTAAGTGAATGATTAAGAGAGTGAATGAGCGAGTGAGTGATTGAGTGAGTGATTGGGAAAGTGAGTAGATGAGTGAGTGAATGCATGAGGGAGTGAATGATTAAGCGAATGAGTGCATGAGTATATGAGTGAATGAGTGAGTGAGTGTGTGCATGAATGAGGGTGAGATTGAGTGAATGTATGAATAAGTGAGCAAGTGAGTGAATGAATAAATGAGTGAGTGAATTAGTGAACAAGTGAAGGAACAAATGAGTGCATGAATGAATGAGTGAATGAATGATTGAATGAGTGAGTAAATGAGTGAGTGAGTGGATAAGTGAATGGGTGAGTGATTGAGTGAGTGAATGAGTGAGTGAATGAGTGAGTGATTGAATGAGTGAGTGTTGGGAGAGTGAGTAGATGAGTGAGTAAGTGAGAGATTGGGTAAAGGAATGAGTGAGTGAGTAGATGAGTGAGTGAATGCATGAATGAGTGCATGAGTGTATGAGTGAATGAACGAGTGAGTGAATAAAAAAGTAAAAGAACAATTAAGTGAGTGAATGAGTGCATGAGTGACGGAAGTAAGGGACCGGGTCAGACTGCCTGTCCACTGGTCCCCCATGCTCCGTGGGAGTCCTGAGGCTGGGACTTCGTAAACAGCAGATTAGAGTGTCCGGGTGCCGATCAATAAGGTGCTTTTCAGGAGCACGTACTTTCCAGGGGCTCAGCTGAGAAGCAGGGAATTGCGTTTTTCATGTTTTCTGGAAGCGCAATATCGACCTCAAGGCCATTGATTTCCGTTTGGGAGGCATGTGGCGGGATCTTTATTTCCACACCTCCCAGTGTGGCCCTGTGCATGCATTTGTGTGTGGGGGGTGGGGGGTGTAGGTGCCGAGGTCAGGAGGGACAGGCCCTTCCCTAACTGCCCACTCCCTGGATCTGTACTCTGAGCAAGGGACCTGAGCCTGTCATCCCAGAAGACTGGGAACAGCTGCGGTTCCTCTGTTCCTCTGTTGCTGCGGTTCCTCTGTTGCTGTCTGTTTACCCAGCACATAGTAGGTGCTTTAACGGGGATAGCTCACTCCTTACCATAGCCCCACGAAGAAAGGGCTGTGATGCCCCATTTTTCATGCGAGAAAACTGACGTGCAGAGAGATGAGGATATAGGATGATACTTCTGCTGGTCACTTTGTGGGGGGCTGGGCTGAGGGAGCGCGAGCTCATACCCCAGGGATTTACAGAACATGATAATGTGTCAGGTAATAGCTACTGTTTATTGAGCGCCTGCTGTATGCCAGCGGGGAGCGAGTACTTTACATGGATCCTCTCATTAACCTTCATGCCCACCTCACAGAACCTCTGCCTTGGGGACTGCCAGGGAATCTGCTGCCAAGGAGCCTGAGGTTGTGTGGCTAGTGGGGGCCAGGCCAGGTTTTTCACGTGGCCTGTGTGCCCTGAGGCCTGGTGGGTCACACTGCCCACGGACTGAGGTGCTGAACTGGGGTCTGCTCTCATGCTGATTGGTCCAGGACAGTTTGGGGAGGAGGTCTTTGGGGCGTGGTCATTCATAGTGGCGCCTTCACTCTTGCAAGTATGGGAGATGGCTTAGATGACCTCTTCATGCTGAGCTGACCAAAAACCCCAGAGGGTGTGTCACCTGGCTTCCAGGTCTGGGTCCGGGGGCTTTGGGCAGCTTTGCCCTTCCTTGCTCTAGCCAGGAAGCCTGTGCCCAGACCTGACCCTGCCATCAGGATGCCGGGAGGTCCCCTGAGGTTTATACATCCAAATCTCTCCCCTGGGGACAGAAGCTGGCCCAGGTGGCCCAGCCTCCCAGAGCTCCTGGACATTGGGGCAGGTGGAGTTTGCCTTGAAGGACACCTATGAGGGCATAAGCCAGCGAGTGGGGCGGAAGGCAGAGGTGAACAGTAGAGGGGTGCAGCAGACTGTGCACCAGCCCTGAGTTCTCAGTTTCCTCATCTGTAAAATGGGGACATGCATGCTACTTTGCAGGGTCACTGGCAGTTAGTAATGAATGCCTGCACACCACCCGGTGTCTAGGCCAGAGGAGGTTCTTGGTCAGTAACAGCAGCTGGTCACCACCCCATCATGGGCACGAGCCCATGCTGTGGTCTATGGGCCTGAGAACTGAGGCCAAGCAGGGCACAGCTGGCTGTTTCTTCCAGTGTTCCTGCATGGCCCTCCATGGCCATGCTTTATCTTCCTCCCTGTTGCCAGGGTGGGGTACAGGATCACAGCTCACTGCTGCCCAGACCTGCAGCGTGTCAGTGATATGTCCACTTACTGCAGCAAACGCCCAGCCCCTCTCCATGGGTGAACATCAGGCCCTGCACTGCCTGAGCAGCTTGTAGTTTGTGGGGACAGGCGGGCCCTTGATGATGCCAGGAATAGAGCAGAATGGGAGGCAGGAGGGCTTCCTGGAGGAAGTGACTTTTGAGAACTGAGTACTGAGAGGTGAGTCTGGGCTCTTCCCACACCCCAGCCCAAGCTGAAGTTACAGCCGGAACAGGTATGGGGCAAAGGTAATGGTGATGGACTGAGGCCCGCATTCAGGAGAGGGCATGGTGGGGGCGTGGTGGGGGCTCCATGTGGGAGCAGTGTTCTGCTGAGACCTGGCTAGAGCCCTAACCAGACTCAGGCTCCCCCTCCTCTTGGCACCCAGGGAGGCCCCACCCTGGCCCCGCCTCCTGCTCTACCCCCTTGCTGGGCAGATGGCCTGTGATTGGGCCGGTGGGAACAGCGCTCTGCCAGGAAAAAGGTAGAAAAAAATGAAAGCATAAAAATGCTGGCGCCCAGCAAATGAGGCAACATATTGTGCGTGTGTGATGCACGGGAGGGCTGATTTGCATGGTGGAGTGTGCCAGCCAGGAGGGCGGGGGCGTTGGATCTGACAGGTCTTCAGCCTGGAACGGCGGCGGTGCTGAGACCTCAGCAAGAGCATGCTGTCCCCATGCCAGCACCCGCTGCAGGCTGGGGGTGGGGGACTCTGGAGTCAGACAAGCAGGGCCAGATCCCCCCTCTGCAGGCCCTTGTTGGGATTTATAAGGCTTGGGTGAGGTCATGGGTGCCTTTGGTGTCCACAGTTGAGGCACAGTAAATGTACGTTTCCTCCTCTCCATCTCCCGCTTGACCTGTCCTGTCTCCTGGAAACTGCCCCCCAGACTGATCACTGGCCTGACCCTTCCCTCGTACTCCCCCCAGAAGCCTCTGCTGACTCCCAAACCCAGGCCAGGACAATGTCCCCTAGACGTTGAAGAGTGCACAGGCCTTTGTTCCTGTCCTGGGAAGGGCAGGGCAGGGCAAGGGGTGCCCTTCGGTTCCATCCTGAAATTCCTGGTGCAGAGCGACCAACCCTGCCCTCAATCCCCAGCCCTCTCCCATTCAGTCCTCCATCCACCTCCTGCTGTTCCCCAGCTGGCATGTGGCTCCCGGCTCTGGGCTGGCACCCATCCACAGTGGGCCATGCACACACACAGCAGCCTATGGCTGTCCTGGGACACTGGGCCCTGGGGTGGAGGAGGATTGGGGGTGAGGCACCAGGGGGACTAGGAGGGGCCAGGAAGAGTACAAGCCTGCCTGTCCCCCACACCACCGGCAGCCTCACAGGGTTCAGGGTCACCACTCCACTCCCAGACATCCAGCCTTGCGTGCCCCGCCCCCCAGGTCCTCTGCCCTTCCCCAGGAGATGGGCAGGCAGGAAGGTGAGTGAGCGGCCTGAGGACACCTGTGCAAGGGCCGAATAAGGGGAAAGACCTCCTCTGTGTGGCCCACAACCCTGGGTCCCCACCCAGCTGCTTCCGCCTGGGTAACTGGGTGACAAGTCACTGAACCTCCTGGAGCTTTGGTGTCAAAAGCCATCCAATGATGCCATCTCTTCCTTAGGGCTGCTGAGGTGGGGACTTGACTTGCCGATGGCACCGGCCAGCCCCTTAATGAGGAACCTCGTCTGCCAGGGAGTTTGAGGCCAGACCCCAGACGCCAGACCCCAGTGGGCATCTGCTCCTTTGACAGGGCCTGATGCCACAGCCAGGTCAGAGGCCATCCAAAGGTGGTGGTGAAGGCCTGGTCCCTTGCCTCCTGCTTCCACTGCCTCCTCCCCTCCACTCCCCTTCCCTGCTCCCACCCCTCTCCACTCCTCCCTTCCTCCTCTCCTCTTCTTCCCCCCTTCCCTCCCCTTTCTCCTGCTCCTCCAGGCAGTGGACCCCAGAATGACACAGGAGGAAAACATGGGGGGCCTGGCCTCAGAGTCCCCCCTCAGCAGTTGCAGGGATCCTGGCCTCACCCCAGGGAAGCCCCACCAGAGTGGGAGACACTCAGGAAACAGGAAGCATCTTCTGCCAGTCCTGACGGAGAGAAGAGCTTTTATTTTGTGACTGCAGCAAGAGAGACTTCAGTGGGACACAAGGAGAAACCCCCAGGGGTGAAGGCTGCGAAGCCAGCGTTCTGAAATTGGGATGCGCTTGGCAAGATTCCCGCCTCCTTGACAGTCTCTCCTGCTCAAAGCAAGCAATTTCGCTTCCGGGTGCTT
Organism: Tarsius wallacei; assembly: GCA_963574415.1. Taxonomy (NCBI): domain Eukaryota; kingdom Metazoa; phylum Chordata; class Mammalia; order Primates; family Tarsiidae; genus Tarsius; species Tarsius wallacei. The sequence continues at coordinate 3,340 of CAUYQG010121924.1, read as the reverse complement.
CTCAGTAATTGCAATAATAAATTGAATAATTAAGCTAAATCCACAGAAGAGAATTAAATATTAATTTCTAATAAGCTATTCAGAGAGTGTCACAAGCAGAATATGAGTGCGCTGGGCTCCTCCTGCATGAGCAGAGCAGGGCCCGCCCTGCCCAGAGCCCCATGCCACCCTTCTGCACCAGGAGCAGGGTGGGGAGGGGTTTGGGATGAGGCACCCCCAGCCTTCATCCAGGAGGGTGGCAGTCTGGTGTGCCAGCCGCGAGGTTTGCCAGGCAGTCAGGAGCCTGCGGGGCTGGCATCAGGCCTGTCAGAGGAGCAGGTGCCTGCTCGGGGCTGGGCTCACAACTCCCTGGCAGCCAGGGTTCCTCAACAAAGGGGGTGGTCAGTGCCATTTGGCGGAGGGGTGAGTGGGATGAGAGGCTGACATGTCCAAGGGACACTGACAGTGACCTAAGGGACGGGCACCCTTCCCGGCAGGGCCCAGGTGAGCCAGGCTAAGGCTCCCATGCTCCAAGGAGGCCTAAAAACCCACACAGTGAAGCCCAGGGGAGTTTGCAGGGTGGTCTAGCCTGGGTCCCTCAGAAGGCAGTGCTCCAGGGTGGACGCTGAAAATGATCAGGTCACATGCTGAGCCCAAGCCCTGGTCACAGCCTGAGTCCTGATCCAGGTCACACTCTGAGCCCTGGCCCTGGTCATACATGGAGCCCTGATCCTGATCACAGGCTGAGCTCTTTTTCTGGTCACGCACTGAGCCCTTTACCTGGTTGCACACTAAGCCCTGACCCTGGTCACACAGCCTGATCCTACACACATTTTGAATCCTGACCTTGGTCACAGGCTGAACCTAAACCTGGCTGTAGACTAGCCCTGACCCTTCACTGAAGGACCAGAGTGCTGGGACCATGCGAATTGTGTTTGCTTGGAGCCAGGAATTGATGCTGATGTAGGTGAGGTGTGCAGGTCAGTCGATTTTAGGGGATGAATTCAGGTCAGGGGCTTAGATGTATCCACTGTCAGTGAGACACTGAGGGTGTTTGGAGCTGAGTGCTGCCATGACCAGGGCACCTGGGGTGTAAGGGATGACTGGCCCCATGATGATGCCACTGAGGAGGTGACTGGGACTGAGGAGGCAGAGGCCAGAGCAGGAAAAGGAGGCACCAGATGCCCACGGCGGACGGGGGAAGTGGGAGATGCAGGTGGAGAGAGATGACTCCTTCAAGATGGCCTAGCCTGTGGCCAGTGCAGCCTGTGCTGGAATCCGGGCTCTGGACCCTCAGCTGGGCCTGGAGGCAGCCTGGACACCTGGCTCAGGCTCAGAGTCCACTTGGCCACCTGCAGCCGGGACCCAGCCAACTCTTCCCTCTGATTCGGGCTCTGGTACTCAGCGTAGGTGCCCCACCCAGAGAGTGCAGTGGAGGCAGAGAGGTAGAGCAGATGGGTACTGAGAGGTGCTGGGCAGACCCAACCCAGTGGACACTCCTGCTCTCAAGCACCAGATTTAGAAAAATAAATAGAAAAACAAACCCATGCCCAGTTGGATTTGAATTTCAGATAAAGGACACATTAGTCTCTAATGTAAGTATGCTCCATGCAATATTTGGGACATACAGTAAAGCAGTAACTGATTATTTATCTGGAATTCAAACTAGTGTCCTGTGTTTGTCATGGCAACACATGGGGCCACACCCCCTCCAGGCCATTCTGGCAGCTGGCCCCCTGGAGCCTTCCTCCCAACCCAGCTCCTTTTTCTCAGGACTAAAGACCACGGGAGCCGGGGAGGCTGGAAAGCTGAGGGGGGAGACTGCCCCAGAGACCTCCCCCCAGGGTTTTGGGAGGAGCCTGGGCAGACTCAGCCACTGCCCCTAGGGGAGGAAGAAGTGAGGTCTGTCTCCTGAGCTATGCACCCGCCTTGCCAGGCAACTCCAGGCAAGCCTGTACACTTCTCTGAGCCCAATTAGCTCAGGGCAGAATGGGGGTTTGGGCTAGATGACTCTCAGGACCCATTCATTCCTTCCTTCATTCATTCATTATATGACCACTTGAATTGAGCACTCTTGGTGCTTTCCAGTCCCGCCCTCAGTGGAGGAGTGTGATAGCCTCCCTGGCCAGGGCTGGGGGGAGCCCAGTGTGAAAGGGGTCATAGGGGCCTCCCACGTGGGTGAGGGCGTGGGAGGGAGTGAGCTGGGCTCCGTGTGAACTTGGGCAGGGGGGAGGGCTCCCCTTTGATCACCACATCAGCATTAGTAAGAAACCAGTTGTTTTACAAGGATGTGGAGTGTGAGCGAGATGGGTGTCCTGTGTTCCCCACCGTCCCTGTCCTCGGTCAGCTATCTGGGAGCACACTCAGGACTTCCTAGATTGCACCCTGGGAGAGTAAGGCTCAGAGTCCAGGAATCTGGCTCCGCAGGTTCAAGGGTCCCCACCACCATCATGGGTGGCCTATTAGTTGTCTGTGGCCGGGCCTGGAAGTGGCCTGTTTACCCCCTCCCCCATCCCCTGATCTGGTTCCCAGCATTCCCCACGCCCCTGTTGAGCCCCACCCTTAGCCGCCCACCTGTGGTCCGCCAACCCCTGAGCCTTCCATGTGGGTTCCCAGCTGGCCAAGAGCACTCGGCCGGCAGTGGAACTCTCAGCACCGTGGACAGCGGCAGAGGGCCACGCCCTGCCTCGGCCTTTCTTTGGGCTGTTTCTTCATGACTCTCCACAGACCATCACCTCCTTCGACTTCACCACCCCTTGTACAGGGACTGAGACCCTGTCTCACCTGACATCTGTCCTGTCCAGCTCAGCCGTGGCCCAGGGATGCGCAGGGCAGATTTGTTGATGGAGAGAAAGGTACACACCTGCTGGGGGTGAGGCAAAGTATTTGCCCATTTTTTAAAGATGTGGGGACAGCTCAGAGAGGTTAGGCCTAAGGACTGCAGGTGGGAATGGCTGAGGCCCCTGAGGATTCACCCCAGATCAGCCTGACTCTGCTTCTGCTCACCCTCCCCACCATTTGCACCACCCACCCCCAGACTCTGCCCCTCTGAGGCAGGAGGGAGAGTCAGGGAGCCAGGCAGACCCCCCAACCCATCCCAGGCTGCTGCTGTGGGGGGAGTGGCAGAGAGAACTGCATTTTGCAGGTTGGAAGGCCCGTGTCCCCCATCCCCATCATCTCCCCCGCCCAGCCTGTCTCCAGGACACGTGGCCCTGCTGTTGTGCGTTCCTGGAGACCCCTCTTGGACTCTGAGCTTATGGCCAGGGGATGCTAAAGACCAGGAGCCTCCCCAGTTCTTCCTGCTTCCTGCAGCTAAGCAAGCTAGGAAGAGTCTGGGCCTCTCAGCCCCTGCCCCCCCACC
>CAUYQG010121922.1:0-10084 GCA_963574415.1 Tarsius wallacei | reverse complement strand
GGCAGGCTAAACCGCATCTTTACAATAAAAAAAAAAAATTTGTATTGCTTTTGCCTGGGGGTTCGTGACCCGCCTGGAAAAAAAAAAAAAAAAAAATTAGCCGGGCGTGGTAGCGCACGCCTGTAGTTCCGGCTACTTGGAAGGCGAGGTGGAAGGATCGCCAGAGCCCAGCAAGTCGAGGCTGCAGTGGCTGGAAGCGGCCACTGCACTCCAGTCTGGGCGACGGAGTGAGATGCCAACTCAAAAAAAAAAAAAAAAAAGTGAAATATCACTTATTGCTTTGTTAAGCTCTGGTCTGGCCATATGGCTCTTTGAGCTAGGGCTGCCACATTTTCCTAAGCTTTGGACCCTCCTCTACCTTGGGGAAGTGAATCTCCTCTCACTCTCTCCAATTCACTTTCTAAATAAACTATATTTTGCAATTTAAAAAAAAGTGAAATATCTGATTGACATCACATTTTTACTTGTACATTAGACTCGGTCATTTCCTGTATAATACTGCTTGCTTGTTTGTCCTAATGAAAAAAAAAATTGAGAGCAATCAGGGATTAAAATTTATAAGTTAATGTTATTACACTGTTACCATTCTTAGTAAAAGCTAGGAGCAACCAGAATATAAATGAAATAAGAATGTTAAGTTATGGCATATTCATATGAACAAATATCAAAATAGATTACAAGCATATTTTGATAAAAATGCTGTTATCCTGTCTACAAAACGATACTATACTGGAAACAGTGTCATAATAATTACAATAATATTATATTATATTCACATTTATATATAAAAATGATTATGCATGCATGTGCATAATTAACAGGAAATACATTAAAATGTTAGTGGAATGATGGTAATTTTATTTTTCTTTTTGTCCATCCAGCCATTGACCATTTTTTCATGTATTCAGGTACTGGACTGGACAATGATCATCAGGAAATGAACAAAATGTTTCCTTCATTTTCAGAAAATAACTCATATATTAGTTCTCCACATTTCTCTGTTTGTATGAGATCTCTCTATAAATATCTCGTAATTTTAGAATGTATTACAAAGTGAAGAATATTAAAAATAATACAAAACTAGAAGCCCTTGTTTTATTGCAATAATAGTTGGTAATAATAATAATAATAGTTGGGTGTATAATAATAATTGGTACATAGTACTTGTCTACTGAGGTTGCAAAGACATTTATTTTTTATTTATTTAATTTTTATTTCACAAAACACTTAGGACATTTTTTAATTTGAGGTGACTTGAGAGCTAATGATCTCTGGTAATGTTAGAATAGGATTGGTATATATAAGTCCATGTTTTAGCTTTTCATTTTTGACAACCACCACAAACAGGATGAGAGAATGACAAAAGAGGCCTGGAACAAAGAATATATGTCTCATTGAGTGAGGTCTAAACAATGTGTTAAGTAAGGAAGTAAGGGAAATGATAGAGTCTGCTTTGAAATCCTACCTTCACAACCCCAAAACATGTCTTTCTGCTTAACCTGCCACGTGTACACTTCTATAATGAATATTTGGCATGCACCATATTCTCTATGCATCAACAAATGTTGATGGTGCACCTTCTACCTGCAAGGCAGTGGCTGCCCAGTCATCTTCAAGGGGATCATATTTTTTTGGAAGAACCTAGAAGATACATTAATATAGATATTGATATAATGTACATCTATTATATGACATATACATAAATAAAGGATACCTAATATATATGACAAAAAGTATTTTCGAAAGAATACAAATTAAGATAAGTCAAGAGTGGAGCAATCTCTGTAAGTTATGATATACAGTCAAATGAAGTCAGGGAGGATGGGAAGAGTGACTCCAGTTAAGGAAGCAGCAGTAAATCCAGATGCAAAGGCAAGAAATGTTCCCAATCCATTAGAAAACAATGAACCTGGAGGATTCAAAGTTTTCATTTTATATATATATATATATGCCACAAATTTGGACTCTAGCCTTCTTCCTTCCTCGGCCTGCTGAGGGACTACAAATATACACTACCTAGCTACTTTTTAAAATTTTTTGTAGAGATGAGGTCTCACTATGTTGCCAGGTTGGTCTTGAACTTCTGAGCTCAAGCAATTCCCCCGCCTTGGCTTTCTGAAGTGCTGGGATTTCAGGCATGAGCCACCATGTCTGGCCATTCATGAGATATTTTGGTGGGAGGAAATGTTGTAAAGATAGACTGGTTCTGTTTCTTGAAGAACTTCAGGGTTTTATTAAGGATTATTACACTTTCCATACATTCATGAATATTGTTATAGTAGTATTTTTCTAAGGTGAGTAATATGTTAACCTCTGGTGTTGACTAAAACTATTTTCTTATAATGTTATTTGAACAAGTGCAATTATGATATTTGATGCGTATATCTTCTATAATGTAAAATATACAATTAAATTTACATGTCAAATAGAAATAAAAATGCTGAAATATGAATTTAATATGATGAATGAGGTTGGGGAATCACTGCTGCTGACATAGGTGACAACAAGTATTTTATCACAGTTTCTTTGTATTTCTGGAGGCTTCCATTGTTAAATGACAGGTTATACCTCAATTCTCTCACCTCTTTTCTACACCCAAGCTATTACTAAACATTTGTTCCTACATTATTATGTACAGTACATTATTTTTCCTTCACTGTGACTGAATGCATCACACACGTATGATGTTCAATTCAATGCTTTGATCATTAGCTCAGGGAAATTAAAGTTGCATGACCTAGTGACAATATAATTGGCCACACAAAAACAAATATGATCATTGAGATTTTTTTGTATTAGCTAGAGGGTAATAATAGATAATCCTAACTATAGTAAAACTGACTTTTCCTTTTAGCTTATTATAAAAATAGAACACATTCTTTAAAATAATTGTACAGACATGGCAGACTTTCAACAATGACTGTAGACCTTAATTTGAACAACTAAAGTTTTATCATTATGTACTTTTATTTACTTATTATTTTCTCTCAGCATGAAATGCTGCTACCTTTTTATTTTTACTATTCTTTTTTTGAGGCAAACACATTTTTTATAGGTTCTGTAACAAATTACTACAAACTTAGAGTCAATGCAAGCAACACATTTATTAACTTAGGGTTTTGTTGCTCAGAAGCCTGAAATGGGTCTTGCTGGCTAAAAGCTTGGTGTCAGCAGGGCTGTGTTCCTTTCTGGAACTCCAGGAAACTCCAGAAAGCATCCATTTTCTAGCTTCTAGAGACGTCCCACATTCCGTGACTTCTGGTTGCTTTCTCTAGCATCAAAGCTAGTGGAAAGGGATGAGTTCTTCAAACATTGCGTTACTCTGACCTCCTCTTCCACCTCTCTTCCACAGTGAAGGACCTTTATGAATACATTGGGCTCCATATTTTAAGGTCAGCTGGTTAAAGGGGGTTGGGGGTGTATATTGGGGAGATTGATGAAACCTTTTTTTTATTTTTTAAATGGATTTTGTTTCATGTGTTTGAGGTTTACAACATTTTATGAAATCCATATAGATAGCAAAATGCTTACCATAATGAAGCAAGTTAACATATCTATCACCTCACGTACTTACAGTTTTGTAACAAGAATAACTAAAACCAACTCATTTAACACAAATTCCAAATTTTTAGATGTATTTAATTGGTCATTTGGGCAATAAAACTACTAAAGAACATAGTATATTCTGTTGATGAGAGAAGAGGGCTCTAATTCTCTCCTAATTTTCAGAAATACAGAAAAATTAGAGATAAATTTATTATGAAGTATAATATTTATGATATTGAGAAAATATCAAAGGGGAGGTGACCACCAATGCATAGAAAATACAAGGAACTAATTTTTGCAAGCAATGATTTTTTTTTTTCTTTTCTAAGTTTACTCTATTTATGGAAACACAGGTGAATATCTCCTTTTACATCCAACATCCAGGTGTTAGCTGGAATAATCTCTTCTGCTCTCCTTATATCCTTATATCAAACCTCAGAAAATTAGTCGCCTTTTTTATTAATTCAACCCATCCCATACTTGATTTTCCTCTTCCCCATAGTGCTAAGACTTACATATGATTTTGTCAGTTTATCTTTCTTTGCTTTCCTTAAACTCCTAAAACTAAATGTCAATGGGCACTAGAAAAATTATTAAAAAGTATACAGATAACAAATAAAAGTCTACCATTCTAGAAACTACTAGCAATATCAACCACATCAATGAACTCCAGAGCCCTAATATCTCTCTGTAATGGTAACCACTTGTCCTGTTTTCCTCGTATCCCTAGTTTTTCATTGGGTGGTGAGCTTTGGCAACATTCTCCCATGTTTCATTTGTTGACCATGAAAAGGTTACCATCTCCAGCCTCTCCTGGGTGAAGGCTTCAATAGGCACCCAAAGAAATATTCAGTGTGGTCTGGTAAGAGACTGCTCATTTCTGGTGAGTAATGAGCCCTAAAAGAAGCCCCAGCTGATACCTACGGGCACTTTCTAATACTGTGCTAGCCACACATTTTACAATGTTAAACCATGCTAAAATTACTTTTAGATATAACTCAGTGGACCTATAATCTCAATTACAAATAATAAGTAATATAAATAATAACTTCCATGCCTTATATTTAAGTCGCTATTTTCCTATAATATTTGTTTAACAAAAATTCTGTGAAAGCGAAAGCAGTATTTTTAAAATATATTCTGTCAAATATACTAAATGTGGTTAAATGTAAATTTTAAATAATAGCAATGGCAAGAATTTGTAATATGATATTTATAAGGTCAAAGTGAAATAAAATTATACCGATGAACATATTTCCAATTTTTATTTTTGCAAAAATGTAGGAATCTTTGTAATTCAACAGACTGAATAAAATGAGCAAAATGATGTTACTATCCATACAACACACTTTCTCTGCTGGGTTTTCAATTTTATGTTTCATGTGAATGGTGTTAATAGGGATTTTCAAACATTTTTGACAACTACAATTGGTCCTTAAACTCTTCTCATCAAAGTGTCACTAATACTCAAATTTGCATATAAATATCTGTTCTCCATCATATACCCTGTGAATGAAGAAAATAACTGTTTGCTTTTTAAGTCAGGCAAAAAGCACTTCAGGCAAACCGGATATGTTATGTCGATCGCAAGATATGGAAGACAGCTGCTGGAGATGATGATCCCTGTAAAAGCACCTCTGGGAAGGATTTGAAGCTGTGTTTTCAAGGGCGACTCTTCCCCATCACTGAGACACCATCAGCTATGGTAAGATCCACACATAGCAGTGAGCAGATTTTCCAAATTACCTTTTTACTGCATGCCTCTCCCATTAGCACAGCCACCTCCTTGTCATTCACACCGATGTAATGATCACTTCTGAGGCATTTACACCTTGGGTTTGGCTGGCTGGTTGCCTCTTACTCTGTGGCAAGATTATTGATTGAAAGCGCTTATTAAGCAAGTATGAGGCAATAAGCCATAAGAGCTGTTGATAATTCAAGAGGCAAAGCTAGTAATTATAGAGGGATCAGGAGGATTATTACATACGTGGCCTTGGTAAATATGACTGATTGCTAGTGCAGTGCTGTGATGACTGTTTGAATTTAAATGTATTGTTATTGATTTTTTTGTTTTTATTGCATTTTAAATTGACAGATTTTTAATGCAAATAGTCCATTCTACCCAACTGCCAGACCCTGCTACTGTAACTTGATGATTTATGGGCATGTGTAAACAGTTAGGGTTTCCACTGCTAAATCCAAAGTGAAGTTACTATCATACTCCTCCACATATGCATTCCTTTCATTACTTTCTGAATGTAATATATACTGCCCATCAGAATTTCAGGGCATTTTGTTTTTTGATCTATTGGCACTGTTGTGCTGCTTATAAAGATGCCCATTAAAATCACTGAATAACATTAATGGTTTTCCAGAATGAACTCAGATACCATGATGTCTTTCTTTCTTTTTCTTTTGTAAGTAAAATGGCTTAAGAAGACAAAATTTTCAAAGGACCAAACTATGACACAATCTCAAGGACAACTGGATAATGCCAATTGTCTGAAATTTGAATTTGGCAAAGTGAGCATATATAATAGTTAATTATTAATTATTAATATTTTTAAACGGTAAATATTGAGATTATCTGAATCATTTTAAACTGGAAAGACAGAGTGATATTAATTTTCTAAAATAGTAATCAAAGATATTGAATTGAGGGGAAAAATGTATATGTGTTTTATTAATGTTCATCTATAGCACAGTTTTAATTCATCTGAAATATGCATTAGGGAAGGAACTCATATTCAGAATCATGAAGTTTTTGTTCTCAAAACAGAGATCAAAACTTCCAACTACTCCCTGGAGCAGGTGAAGAAAGAGATGCCATCACATGTAAGAACCTTGGCTAAGGATACCTATCACATAAAACAAAAAACTGAAATAACACTAGGTTTACTATTACTATTATTACTATGGCCAGCATTTATTGACTAAATGCCACACTTAAGCTGCATATTATTCCAGGACTGAAATAACTTTACATTTTATCATTTACTTCCACATAGAAGGAAACTGAGGCTAAAGCAGTTCTTTGCCTGAGAACATACTGCTCATACAAGGCAGATCCAATACAATTAATAAGTAGCTAAACAAATCTCACCTTTAATTTCAGGACTGTTGATCTATGACTATACCATAGTGATTTTTCTTTTAACAATACATTCATAAGTTCATTCATTTGATACAAATTGAGTAATAACTGCTTTATAACACTACTCTAGGCTCTGTGGGAAGGGTGATAATAATTTATGGATAGGATCCCTTTTACCTGATTCTTGTATTGTAATATGGAAACAGACTAAAAGAACAATACAATAAATAGAGTATAAAATAATAGAGTGATAGTACTATTGAATTTCAATAATGTATGGTTAAAAAAAAGGAGCAATTATGAATTTTACATAGGAAAGTGAGAGGAACAAATTTGGTGAGTAGAGCTGAAAAATCAAGGCCCTCACGCCAGTAGATATTAAATTTGAGATGCCTACTAGCATATTCTAGAGGAGACATAAATTTGTAGTTGATTATACAGATCTAAAACTGTACTGTCCAATATGGTCACTGCCAATCACATGTGACTATTTAAATTCATTTATATTGGTCGGGCTCAGTGGCTTAGCATGTAATCCCAGCACTATGGGAGGCCGAGGCGAGTGGATGGCCTGAGCCCGTGAGTTCGAGACCCACCTGGGCAACTTGGTGAGACCTCATCTCTACAATAAATCAAAAATTAGCTGGGCATGGTAGCACGTGCCTGTAATTCTGGCTACTTGGAAGGCTGAGGCAGAAGGATCGCCAGAACCCAGCAGGTTGAGGCTGTGGTGGCCGGGAGCGTGCCAGTGAGACTCCAGTTCAATAAATAAATAAATAAATACATAAATACATAAATACATTTAAATTAAGCACTATTAAAAATCCAGGCATATATACATGATGGAATACTATGCAGCCGTAAAGAAGGACAAGCATATGGACTTTGCAGCAACTTAGATGGATTTAGATTCTATCATACTCTATGATCTATCACAGAAACAAAGAACAGAGTACCCACATGTTCTCATTCATAAGCAGACCCTGAACATTTACCGTAATACTATAAGAAAGATGTTGGCAGTAGTGAGATACTGCTGGGGTGGGGGCAGGAAAACAACATCAATAAGGGTACCTGATCTCAAATCAGGCAAAATGGGGACCAAAGGGAGGCCCAAACTTTACCTGTATGATGTCCACTTGTATACAGAATCCTGAATTGTATCCCACATCTTTAAAGTAAAATAAATCCGGTTCCTCCTGAGCCCAGGAGGCAAGGTTGCGGAGTGCCAGAGTGAGACTCCAACTCATAAACAAATAAGTAAATAAATAAATAAGTAAATGAACAGAGAATAATCTCCCACTTCTATTATAAAGTGATGTTACTGACCTTTTCTATATTCTGTTTCCATTTACTTCAATTTTTTGTCACAATTTTATTTAGAATAGAGTATCTACTGTTATTTCTATAATAATGACTATGATCAAAAATAGGGATGACTTGTTTTCTAAAATATTCTTCTCTGAAGGTGAGCGCTATCCTTTTTATGTGCTTGCATGTGGATCTATGTGAATATCTGTGTGTGACTAGTAATTTACTAAAGGTAAGAAAGCAAAGGTTATCCAAAGAAATGAAAAGAAGTCAGAAAAGAACATGACAGATTTATACAAACTATGAAATAAACATGAGCAAATTTCATCTGTAAATACAAATATTTGTTAATTCTGTTTTATTAATATTATTTTTCCAACTGATTAATGCATTTTAACATAAGGTTTTTTATTTAGAACACTTTTTATATTTGTAAATATTGACAGTTTAATTTAGTGTTGTGAATTACATAATAAACTCCATAGTTTTTTTATGCTAGAGTACTTAAAGAGTCTAATTCACTTTACAGTTGGATAGAACAAGTTAATAATTCCTCTATTGTATGTTTTTCAGGCATATCAAATTCAAGGCAATTTGCAATTCAACACAGAATGCAGACATTTGTGTTTAACCCACATCAGCAATGTTAATTTTTAATGATTCTTATAATTATGCTTCCTAAATATTAGTGAGAAAGATAAGGCATGCAACAAATAAATCCAACAATAATTGTTCTCAGTATTATTCACCAGTAATTACTTTGATCTAAACAATCCAAGATGCATTTCAAGGTCAACTGATATACCCTTCATAATTTTTATTTAAATAAAACTAAAATTATACATGTTCTTAAGACTTTGGTACCTTTGAAAGCAATCATGCTGTTAGGGCATACTTATTTTTGGTTTAAGGTATACAGGACACTCACATCTTTCCTTTGTGAGTTCTTGCTATATTGTCATATTTTTCCATTAAGCACTGAAAAATCCAGGCTTTTCTGAATATTTTCATGTTCATGTTATTTCTACTTTTTATTATGAAAAATTCAGCCTGATAACCAAAATTATATAGCTCTTACATATAAACAGGTGAATAATATATATTAAAACAAAAGAAGTACAGGTTTTTGTCAAAATTGAGGTGTTCTGAATACATTGTAATATGATGCTAAATAGTTGGGGATTAAATTCAGTGATGCATCATTGACATTATATCAACAGTGTAGAATGAATTAGTGGGATACAAGAATAGAACTAAAATATTATTTGACATAAGTATTTTGACAATTTTATTATGAAAATGTTAGTAGATTTTTTTTAAAATTTGAACTTTTTGCTCAGAAACAATACTTTTTCAGCACAGAATTATTTCTGTGGTCACTAAACTGCCTGTTTTTACAACTGAGCAGTTGTTTGTGTTAATTTGCTGTTGATAAAAGCACAAGACATAGTTTGACTCACTTTATCATTCAAAGGATGCTGTTGAAATTTATTCTGGTAACAAGTTATTATGCTTATCTTCCCCACTAATAGAAGCTGTCTGAGATAAGGACTACTGTCTTCAATTCTTGGACTTGAGGGTTTGAAGATGATGATTCAAGTTCATTGAAGCACCAACTAAGAGTTATGCAATGCTAAAAGAATACATATTTGGCTATTTCCAAAGCAGACCAAGGTTTTTACCTTCACTCAGGTTATTACCATATTTTTGCATACATTCTTATTTCCTTACATAGACACTTAATGAAAAGATGATCTTCATCGTGGATTTATGAATGTGACAATGGAAAAATGCAATTAATATTGAAAATAATACACTGATTTCTGAAATGTTGCTTTCCTCTCTTCTGTTACTGCATCCAGACCAATTTTAGCATCTTCTTTTAGAAGAATGGCAATATAATTTTTATACAAGAACTATATTTACTCACAAAGCACAGTATGGCAAGAGTTTCTGGAAAACAAACAATTTGGGTACACTTTAAAAGTTCCCTTTTCCAGCCGGGCTCGGTGGCTCAGCCTGTAATCCCGCGCCTTTGGGAGGCTGAGGTGAGTGGATTGCCTGAGCCCGCGGGTTCGAGACCCGCCTGGGCAAGCGAGACCTCATCTCTACAATAAATCAAAAAATTAGCCG
>CAUYQG010121908.1:0-13023 GCA_963574415.1 Tarsius wallacei | reverse complement strand
CCATGTTGGTGGAAAATGAGAGTCAGAGGGAGAACACAAGGAAGGAGAGCACAGAGTCCGTAACTTTAATACTTTTGTGTATTTTTATCACGAACTGTGGGATGAAAGGTTAAAAACGTTTGTTGCATGAAGGTTTAGAATGTCTACTTGTGTATATGAATTGTGACCTCGATACTAAATGTATGACATTTAACAATATTTATGTATTCAGAATTTATGTATACTCCAGAGGTCCTGTCTCTGGAGTATATAAAATAATTTCACAACGTAAGCTTTAGATGTAAATACTTGAATATATGCAGTTAGACACTGAGCTCAGGGACTGTGTTCTATTTTGTGAAGAAAGTGCAGTCTCAGTAATTGATTGGAGCATTTTACATGAAGGTCTTCCTAATGAAGAAATATGAGGATATTAATATCTGATTTTTACTAGAAAAGTTATTTTTCTCCTGAATTTATGGATTTTCAGAAATCTATGCTAAAGATATTTAAGCTTTGGACTTGGAGCTCTTTTCCCTAAAGACTGAACTAAGTAAACACTCTTTGTTTTCACTTTTGAAGATGTATTTTAGAAATCCTAAATTACTGTGGGTTCAAGTAGTGTGGTTACCTCCTAAATATCAAAGTGTAGGCCTTGGCCAAGGTGGTCTTCGGAGTTTGATTTTCATAAGTGTGAAGTCCAGGTGATAATGTCCTTTTAGATGAAATCGTGTTTGTATCTTTCCCCTTTCCCTTCCGCTTTGCTGTGTGTTTTGCATAGCCACTGTTTTGATCAACACCTTTTTTAGTGAAACCCAAGTTCACGATTCTTGGTTACACTACCATAGGGCTAAAAATGTCTCCCAAAAAGTGTTTTTTTTTTCCCCCTGATAAAAAGGATTGCATTTGATAGTGTATTCTAATGACAGTGGCATTCTGTTAGTCAAGTTTACAGAGTAAATTAAGGGTTTTCAGAGGTCTTGGTTATGCATGTGGTCCACAGCATTTATTCCAGCTGCACTGTGTCCATGAGAACTGTAGTAAGCAGGTGTGGATGGTGACTGGGTGTTTGGAAATCCGGTTGTGGGGGATGAGTGGGTGGTGGCAGTGACTGGGATGCCGTGGGGAGAGAACAGCCGTAGCAGTGTGACGTATGCCTTTTCCTTGTGACTTGAGGAACGCAGGGGCACCCAGGGCGCTGAGGCAGTGGTTGTGGGAACAGTGTGGCACCAGCCAGTGTTAAGGGTCGTTTCCAAGTCCCGACGTCAGACTTCAAAAGCACAGAAGTCTTTATTACTGTTTCTGATCACACCACCGTTTCTGGGTTCCCTTGCCGGCCTCAGTGGCTGCCTCCTGTTTCCTGTCAATTCCCTTCCACCTGTGCCCTTCAAGTCTTGGGAGCAACAGGACTCCGTTCTTGGTTTCCTTGCTCCTGTCTCTGCTGTCTTCCTGGGTGACCTTCCTCAGTGTTGTGATTTTAAATACCGTCTTTCATATTCTGACAACTCGCAAATTCATATTTCCAGGCTGGACTCCCACGTATCTGACTGCCCACTCAGAAGCTTTCCTTGGATAAGCAACAGGTATTTCCAGCGTGCCCTGTCCAGGACTGAACTCCTGATCTCACTCCCAAAAGCCTGTTCTCCTTGTCTTCCCTCTCTCAGTTCTCTCTGCTCAGTCTGCAGCCCTTAGAATCTTCTTTGAGACTGCTCTGTTTCTCTCTCCACGCACCCTCCAGTGCATCAGCAAATTCTGAAATGTATGCAGACTCTGACAACCTGTCCCCACCTCCATCATTCCCATGTTTGGGCTGAACCCCTTTTTCACTTTAAGTTAGATTATGTCACTCTTATGTTCAAAATCCTCTGGTGGTTCCTCATTTGATTTATTGTCTCCATAGTCCAAAATAAATAAGTAAATAAAATGTCCCTTTATCCATGAGTCCATACTGATCACAAGAAAAGATTGAATGAATACATAAATGGGGATAATAGACAAATCAGCCTTATAGAAGAATATAACTATTTGTGCTAGCATAACTCTCCACCCCTTAAGTGTAGGCTGCATGTAGTGACTTCCTTGTAAAGAGTACAGTCCAGGGGGAAGGAGGAGTGATGTTACACTGTGGAGCATGCTGACAGACGCGACATTAGTCGGGTGAACAAGGTCAGCGTCAACACTGATAAGTCATGTTGAGTCTGTCCCTTGGTATGGCGTGGTGAAAATGACACTCTGTGGTCTTTCCTAAAACAACCCCAGTCTAATCATGAGTAAGACATCAAGCTCCACGTCTCAAAACTGTCAAGTTCATTAAAAACAAGGAAAATCTGAGAAACGTTCTGTTAGGAGCCTAAGGAGACATGACCACCACGTGCAACGTGACATCTTGCATGGGATTTGGGGCCGAAGGAGAATCTTAGGTCAACTCCAAGGGATTAATCTGAATAAAGTGTGGACTTTAATTAATTATGCATATTAATATAGGTTCATTAGTTTTGATATGTATACTGTGCCAATGTGAGATGTTAACAGTAGGGGAACTGTAGCTTTTCTGTAAATCTAAAATCATTCTTAAATAAAAAAAGTTTATTTCTAAAAAAGAAGTCTTCATGATGCCTTCTTTCCTGGTGCACGTCATCCTCCCTGCTCTCTCGCATCTGCTGGCTCCCGCTGTGTGGTCTCTTTCTTGTTTCTTTAGCCTAGTTCTTCTCTACGAGGGCTGACTTGGAGCCCTGGAGGGCATCGGGCAGTGTCTCCAGGCATTTCAGTTGTCACAACTGGGGAAGAGGAGGAGGAGGCTACTGGTTTTGAATGAGCAGAGACTGGGAACATGTCCCGAGTTGATTACCTGCCCCAGTTGTCAAAGTGCTGAGGTTGAGAGTCCAGGACTCTTGAATTTGGGTCTCTTTTCCTTCAGGTTCCTCTTACTCTGCTTTATTTTTCTGCTTAGCACTTAATCATCAGCATCTGATATTCTCTGTTGTTTATCTGTGTCTCATCAGGGAATATATCTTACATCAGAACTTGCTGGTAATTTGGATAACTCTTGAATCCTGGCATCTAGAACTGCACCTGCGAATTTAGGTGTTCATTACATATTTGTTAAGGTATTAAATAGTGAATGAAAGGGGTGATTTATCTACCCCTTCTCTCACAAACATGAATGGGATCAGCTTAGTTTTTCCAGTCAATTTGTCTGAGCATCTTTACATATTAACATATAGAGTACTCTCTTCTTTTTAATGGCTGCATAATATTTTATATGCAGAATTAAGCAAACATTTTACGTGCTTGCAATAGGATCCTAGTGTAATGCTTTGTTAAAATGGATAATAGCAATAATGTCTCCTAAAACATATCTGCTAAAACAAAAGACACTGCTTGTTGAACATCATCTTTTAAAATGTTCTTTAAAGCGTCTTTAAATACATTTTTAAATTTCTAGTTTGCAACACTGTTTAACTCCATGCAAGGTGCTGTCTAATAGCAGGTTGTCCATACCTGTAGGTTGAATTAAACTTTTCATTTGTTCTGATAAAATTAATCATTTCACAATCCAATTTCCTTGAATATTAGAACTGTTGACCAAATTGAGATACTTAAAGAGATGGTTTTGGAGGAAAATTGTTTCCTTGTTCTGCTTAAATGATAATTGTTCTAGAGGTCAAAAATCTGTATAATTTCTTGACTATCTGGAGGAGAAAGCCTGATAGCTAAAGAACAAGCTAGTGTGTCCAACTCGAACTTGATTCAGTATCAGTTAAGCTTCTAATTGCTTTAATTAAGCATGTCGGGTCTTTTTCCCCCCTAAGGGAAGGAGTAATAGCGCAAAGTTGGCAGTAGCTGAGGAGACTAAATTCATGTTGCCATACCAGCTTCTACTGGGCTGTCACACCAACCCTTCAGTCTGCTTTCTCTCACTTCTGGCGGCATTCACATTTTTTAATGTTAACCTGAGACTTTTTACAAGATTACAGTGCTGTCCTCTACTGACAGTGCTGGGGGCTTTTGTGAAACTGTATTGACTTACAAGGTGGCTTTTTTGGGGCCTAAATAGCTATCCTCTCCCCTAGTCAGACCATAGCCAGGGAACGTGTCCCATCCTCCCGTTTGTTAAGTTCATTTTTTCTTGTGTCACCCTAACTATCCTTGGGGTCTGCCCCCTTGCCACACTGATCTGATCCGATACATGCATTAGCTTAGATGATTTAGCTTTTGTGTGTGTGTATCTTTTCTTCTACTAGAGGGCCCCTGGACTACAGGTTCAGTGCCCTGAAGTTGGCAGACACTCAGAGAAACTGGCTTTTGACAGCAGTGGTGATAAAAACGAAACTGATGTAGTTGGTGAGATTTACTTCATGTGACCTCAGGCTGCTCAACTCTGGTTTACCTTTTGGAAGCTGCTTTTTTGGGGAGTGGGGGAGTCTCGTGTTGATGTTAAGTATCAGACTTGATGATGAAATTATTTTAATGACTTTAAATAGTTATATAGTGCTAAACAAGACAGTAAACCTTTACATTATATAAGGAGTGCACATAGTCTTAAAAGAAATCATATAATTTCAGGATGAATTTTGAAATGAGATTATAAGCTGTCACTACAGGAGGTCGTATAAAACCACCGTTGGTTTTTGTTTTTTTCCTAAATCAGCTGTTAGAAGCATTTCATGCTCAAGATACTGTAGTTTCCCAGCCTTGAACATTTAATTTATTGTATCTAAGTAAGTGTAAACAATATTTATTGTTAACAGTTGCTTATATTTGTCTTGATTTAAGTCTAAGAATACAATTTAGTTGTTACATTCAGCAGTCTTTCATTTGATGCTTGTTATGGTCCTTGAGTCATTCAGATATGAAATGTATGAACTTGAGTCATTCAAATATAAAAAAAGATTTTTGTTAAATTTAGTGATTTCTGGCATGTTAGACTAGAGCACTGGTACTTATATTGGAAAGCAGAAAAAAATCCCAAGTCACTGCATTTATTCATATTCCGTGTAGATGGAAATGTAAGGTCTAAAACAACTTACACACTTCTGTTTGTTTGATTTCCCCAAAGTGCTAATTCCTTTTTCTTTCTTCTGTGCCAGGTCCCTGAGAGTTAAGCGATGGGGAGGCGTTTGGCCTTGATTCTGCTTCTGTTCCTCCTCCTCCTGCAGCATTTTGGAGACGGTGATGGGAGCCCAAGACTTGAACAGACGCCTCCTCTTCAGTTTACACATCTCCAGTACAATGTCACTGTGCATGAAAACTCTGCAGCTAAGACTTACGTTGGGCATCCGGTGAAAATGGGTATTTACCTTACAAATCCCTCGTGGGAATTAAGGTACAAAATAGTCTCCGGAGACAACGAAAACCTGTTCAAAGCTGAAGAGTACATTCTTGGAGACTTTTGCTTTCTAAGAATAAGGACCAAAGGAGGAAATACAGCTATTCTTAATAGAGAAGTGAAAGACCATTACACATTGATAGTCAAAGCGGTTGAAAAAAATACTAATGCTGAAGCTCGAACAAAGGTCAAGGTGCAGGTGCTGGATACAAATGACTTGAGACCATTATTCTCACCCACCTCATACAGCGTTTCTTTACCTGAAAACACAGCCATAAGGACCAGTATTGCAAGAGTCAGTGCCACAGACGCGGACATAGGGACCAATGGAGAATTTTACTACAGCTTTAAAGACCGAACAGATATGTTTGCTATTCACCCAACCAGTGGTGCGATTGTGTTAACTGGTAGACTGGATTACGTAGAGACCAAGCTCTATGAGATTGAAATCCTTGCTGTGGACCGTGGGATGAAGCTGTATGGGAGCAGTGGCATCAGCAGTATGGCCAAGCTCACGGTGCACGTAGAACAGGCAAACGAGTGTGCTCCCGTGGTAACAGCAGTGACACTGTCGCCATCAGAACTAGACAGGGACCCAACATATGCGATTGTGACGGCGGATGACTGTGACCAGGGTGCCAATGGGGAAATAGCGTCTTTAAGCATTGTGGCAGGCGACCTTCTTCAGCAGTTCAGAACAGTCAGGTCCTTTCCAGGGAGTAAAGAATATAAAGTCAAAGCCGTCGGTGGCATTGACTGGGACAGTCATCCTTTTGGCTACAATCTGACGCTTCAGGCTAAAGATAAAGGGTCTCCACCCCGGTTCTCTTCTGTAAAAGTAATTCATGTGACTTCGCCACAGTTCAAAGCTGGGCCAGTCAAGTTTGAAAAGGATGTTTACAGAGCAGAAATAAGTGAATTTGCTCCTCCCAACACACCTGTGGTCATGGTAAAAGCCATTCCTGGTCATTCCCACTTGAGGTATGTTTTTAAAAGTACACCTGGAAGAGCTAAATTCAACTTAAATTACAACACAGGTCTCATTTCCATTCTAGAACCAATTAAGAGACAGCAGGCATCCTATTTTGAACTTGAAGTAATGACAAGTGACAGAAAAGCCTCCACCAAGGTCTTGGTGAAAGTTTTAGGTGCAAACAGCAATGCCCCTGAATTTACCCAGACAACATACAAAGCATCTTTTGATGAGAACGTGCCCATTGGAACTACTGTCACAAGCGTGAGCGCCGTAGATCCTGACGAGGGGGAGAATGGGTATGTGACATACAGTATCACAAATTTAAACCACGTGCCATTTGTAATTGACCACTTCACGGGGGCTGTGAGTACTTCAGAAAACCTGGACTATGAACTGATGCCTCGGGTTTATACTCTGCGGGTTCGTGCATCAGACTGGGGCTTGCCGTACCGCCGGGAAGTGGAAGTCCTTGCTACAATTACGCTTAATAACTTGAATGACAACATACCCTTGTTTGAGAAAATAAATTGTGAAGGAACAATTCCCAGGGATCTAGGTGTGGGAGAGCAAATAACGACTGTTTCTGCTATTGATGCAGATGAACTTCAGTTGGTACAATATCAGATTGAAGCTGGCAATGACCTAGGTTTGTTTAGCTTAAACCCCAACTCTGGGGTTTTATCATTAAAGCAGTCGCTCATGGATGGCTTGGGTGCAAAGGTGTCTTTCCATAGTCTGAGAATTACAGCTACAGATGGGGAGAATGTTGCCACGCCTTTATATATCAACATAACCGTGGCTGCCGGCCGCAAGCTGGTCAACTTGCAGTGTGAAGAGACTGGTGTTGCCAAAATGCTGGCAGAGAGACTCCTGCAGGCAAATAAGTTACACAGTCAAGGAGAGATCGAGGATGTTTTCTTCGATTCTCACTCTGTCAATTCACATGCACCACAGTTTAGAAGTACCCTTCCATCCCATATTGAGGTAAAGGAAGACCATCCTGTGGGATCCAGCGTGCTTTTCGTGAATGCTACTGACCTTGACAGTAGCTTCAATGGAAAACTGGTGTATGCTATTTCTGGAGGAAATGAGGACAGTTGCTTCATCATTGACATGGAAACAGGAATGCTAAGAATTTTATCTCCACTTGACCGAGAGACAACAGACAAATATACTCTGAATATTACTGCATATGACCTTGGTCTACCCCAGAAGGCTGCTTGGCATCTTCTGGATATTGTAGTTCTGGATGCCAATGACAATCCACCTGAGTTTTTGCAGGAGAGCTACTTTGTGGAAGTGAGTGAAGACAAGGCGATCCATAGTGAAATCATCCAGGTTGAAGCCACAGATAAAGATCTGGGGCCCAATGGCCAGGTGACATACTCTCTTCTGACAGACACAGATGAGTTTTCAGTTGACAGTGTGACTGGCGTTGTGAAGATCATGCGCCCTTTGGATCGAGAAGTACAGCATGTGCACTACTTGAAGGTTGAAGCCAGGGATCAAGCCAGAGAAGAGCCCCAGCTGTCTTCCACAGTCCTTCTCAAAGTATCACTAGACGACGTTAATGACAACCCACCTAGGTTTATTCCCTCTAATTACCGTGTGAAAGTTCGAGAGGATCTTCCGGAAGGAACCATCATCATGTGGCTAGAAGCCTATGACCCGGACGTAGGTCAGTCTAGTCAAGTGAGATTCAGTCTCATGGACCACGGAGAAGGAAACTTTGATGTGGACAAACTCAGTGGCGCGGTCAGAGTTGTGCAGCAGTTGGACTTCGAGAAGAAGCGAGTGTATAATCTCACCGTGAGAGCCAAGGACAAAGGGAAGCCAGTTTCTCTGTCTTCCACTTGCTTTGTTGAAGTTGAGGTGGTTGATGTGAATGAGAATTTACACCCACCCGTGTTTTCCAGCTTCGTGGAGAAGGGTGTTGTGAAGGAAGATGTGCCTGTCGGTTCATCGGTAATGACAGTGTCTGCTCAGGATGAGGACGCAGGAAGAGACGGGGAGATCCGATATTCTATCAGAGATGGTTCTGGTGTTGGTATTTTCAAGATAGATGAAGAAACAGGTACGTATGTTTTTGTTACTCTCCTTTGATGCTCCCTTCCATTTTTTCATATCTGCCCTGGAACAGTCCCTTTGCAGTTCCCACTTGATCTTTGTTAGGGCTTGGTAGAGACATGCAGGCGAATAAGTTTATGTCTGATTGTTCTGTGTAGGTGTGTTTATGTGTAGTGAGCCGTGAGGATGGAACCAGAGGGGCCTGAATGGTCAAGTGGGCCTAAAACGAGTAGAAGGACAGGGAAAAATGGACACTGATGCTCATCTCTAGGTTTGTACTTTGTATTGTCAGAAGCATTATTGTGGTTTTGTTCTCGCTTTGAGAAGTCCTTCTAATGTTCTTCCAGCTAGTGTATTTGCAGACTCACACTTAGAATAACCACCACTACCATGTGGTGTGCCATTCAGCTTGTCGCATACATGCAGTATGATGCCATATACACAGAGAAGATTAGGTGCTAAAACTTCTATAAGATGATCTTCTTAGTACCTCCTCGAAGTTTTGTCAGAGAGGCAGATGTAGGATAAGGAAGTGTTGAACTGAAAAAAATCTGGCTTGGAATCCTGGCTTTTATAGTTGTTAATTCATGATCTTGGACAAGTGAATTACTTCTTACAACTAACTTTTTTCATCTACAGTATGGGGACACTCAAAAGAATTGTGAGGTTTATGTGAGGATACAGTAAAATAACATGGGAAAGCTCCTATCTTTTGGAAACGGCAGGAATGTTTGTTATGATACTGTTTCTCCTAGAAGAAGGTTCTAAAACACCCACCTCCAGGTCAGCCCGTGCATGCCAGAGAGTGTGCTGTTTGCACTTTGCGCATACCTTACTCTTGCCGCACAGATGTCGTCTTTCTGGGTGCGTCTCACTGATGGACTGCAAGCCTCCAGGGCAGGCTGTTAGCTCATGCACTTTCCGCCTTCAGCACTTAGCAAAAGCTGTCTGGCATGTAGACGCTGTTCAATAAACGCTAAAAGGAGACATGGGTAAATGAATGAATATTTTGGCTTTGAATGTCCTGCCCTCTGAGAATGATAGTGGAAATGGAAAGAAACTGCATTATCACAGCACTAATCAGCAGTAGGTGGGGCTCAGTGTTTATTAATTTCATCGATATTTACTTTATAATTCTGTTCATTCTAAAAGGGACCTGCTTTATTATATTGTGACTATATATTCGGTAACAACACACACACACACACACACACACAAAATAGCAACAATTACTCGGTCAACACCCACCCTGGTACCTGTGCCCATGTGTTATACATGAAATATACAACTTGCCTTAGAATCAAGTTATTTTGTTGACTGCATTTTTTTATTGTACTTTTTATTAATTTAAATGATTCTTTTTCTAAATGATTATATGCCGCATGCACGTATTAGATATATTGCATATACAGATATGTCACTCATTTAAAATGCCCATAATTAGTTTAAGAGAAAAAGCATTAATCAACAGCATCTACTCATCTTGAGTAGAATTCTTTTTCTGAGTTGTACTATCCTATATAAAGTAGAATTTTCGAGTACAGTGTCAACATTTAAAAAACCCCAAAAGTTGATAACAAACTGAAACCATGATTTGGTTTTCACTTTTCTAAGAACAATTATTCCTACTTTTTTTTTTAACTCTCCAAAGTAAGTTTCGAAAACCTGTAAAGAACTGTTACAAGTTAAAATTGAGGCAGAAAATAGAGTCAAAATCTCAATTTACATTTCCCTCATGACTTTATACGAGCACTGCCTTTGGGTTTTTTTCTCTGAAGAAAGAGTATTTTTATCATCACGTTCTGAAGAACCATTTAGAAACTTGTATTTTACACCTATAAATTCAAGAAATTGGGTATTTTTACTACCGAGAAAAGAAAAGGAAACAACTAACCAACCCAGGTGGTATCCTGAAATAGATCTGTGGTGAATTTTAGAGCTGCAGGGTGGTTGCCGGGCTACTCCAGTGGTGATTCAGTGGGAGGCTGTGCTGGGGCTGGGGTCATTGGCAGTGGAGTTGGTAAGTGTAAGACACGGTCATGCATTTGTGTCCATACTGAGATTTAAACATGAGAGAGAAGCTGGAAATGTCTAGGTCGTTCATGCTGTGGTCCTTGCTTTACAGAGAAAAATAGTGTATAGCAGATTTATGTTGATATGCTTTTGGAAATTGAATAAAAGTGATAGAATAATATTTACACATTTGACCTGGGATGCATTACAAAGATCTGCTTTGGGCAGGCCAAGTCCCTTTTGAGATTCCTGGCAGGACAATTGATAACGTAGTATAGAATTACTTTAGGAAAAATCAGTGTGTTTTGTGCAGTAGAGATGCTAAAATTAGACCTGCTAATTATTTGTGTGGAGTGTGTCTAAGGAATTTCTAGGACGTGGTGGAAGTGTGTAAAGATTTCTGTCAGATGAAGAAAAGCGGATACAGTTTGTGAACACCAGTGGGGACCTCCTGGGAGACAGTGCTACAACTCAGTATGACTTGGAGCTGTCCTGGTTCGTCAGCCTGGCACTTGCTGGAATGCTACCACTGGTCACCCATTTCCACTAGGATCTCACTTTGCAGTGATGCGTTTAGTGCTGGGCTGATGGGTGTGAGCCTTGTGCAGGGCTGCTTGGTTCTGGAGATCAAGAACCTGTCCACTTACCTGTTTCTTGCCTTTGATGTAACTTTAAACTGCTAGTATTGTCTGAGTAATATAACCACATTTTTTAGGTGTTTTACCTATTACAACATTGTCAAATATGTGTTATTTATATATATTTCACAGAACAGAGAACATGTCTAGCAATGTGAATCTGGTTCTATTTATAAGATCCTTTTCTTTTTAAATCTGCTTCAATTTGAAACATTCTATGGTCTACATAAAAATCTGTCACCAAATGTAGAGTCCTGTTAGTTCTGTATTTTGTACATATTTTGCAAATGGTTTTGCAGGGAGATAACGTGTAATTGCAGTGTGGGGGCGGCAGTCATTGACTCATCTGCTAATCTCTCACTGTATCTTATGCTTTTCCTGGAGAGGCCTCTGGGTATTAGTGAACTGTTCTGACAAATCCGTGCCCACATGATTGCTCTTCCATTTGAGGTTTGGAAGGGTAGAGTGCTATGTGAAAAATTATTTGGAAAGTTGGTCTTGCTAGAGAACCAGTCTCCAGGGGTCTAATTAAGATTCTCCCCCTTAAATTTCTCTCCATAAGTTCTACAGTGAGGATTATAAAGTAGATTTAGCAAAAATGTTTAGTGGAGTAAATATCTTTGAAGCCTGAGTAATTTCACATTTAGTTTTTGGTTTCCACAACACACTTCTCAGCATTCAACGCCTTTTTTGCTTTAGATATATTCTTGGTTGCCTTGCTGTAAATTTCATCAGGTTATTCTGTCAACTGATCATAATAGAATCTTGAACATCCCTCCTGTGGATTTGTGTAATAAATGAGCTTAGTTTTCTTGGCTGATAGGTACCCATCAAGTTAATTATTGCCTGAGCACCAGTAAAATGTGGCAGCTTTTTGTTGATTTTTAAAACTAAAGTAATGTCCAAAAAAAATGTGTGACCAAAATATTTTTTTAAATTGTTCATAGAAATTTGTGTTGAGGCAGTGTTTAGTTGAGGCCGGTTTCCCTGATATGTGTCTTGCAACTCTGTGACACCTTCAGTTGAGAGTAGTTTGGTTCCCATTCTGTGGGCTGTCTCCCTGCTCTTTTGACGGTTTCTTTTGCTTTGCAGAAGCTCGTTAATTTGTTGAGGTCCCACTTGTCTATTTTATTTCTTGAGGTATTGGCCTTTAGGGTTCTGAATAGGAATTGGTTCCCAGTTCCAATTTCCATAAGGGTGTCTCCTGCATTTTCTAAGATTCTTATAGTTTGAGGTTTTACGTTCAGGTCTTTGATCCATTTAGAGTTAATTTTGGGTCCTGTTTCAGTCTTCTGCATGTGGTCAGCCAGTTTTCCCAGCACCATTTACTGAATAGGTTCTCCTCTCTCCAGTGGTTGTTGTTGGAAGCTTTGTCAAAGATGAGTTGGTTGAGGGATTGAGGCTTTTCTTCCAGAATCTCTATCCTGTTCCATTGGTCTATGTGCCTGTTCTTGTACCAATACCAGGCTGTTTTGATTACTGTACCCTTATAGTAAAGTTTGAAGTCTGCAAGTGTGATACCCCCTGCTTTGTTTCTTTTGCTAAGGATTATTTTAGCTATTCGTGGTCATTTATGTTTCCATATGAATGTCTGTATTGTCATTTCCAGGACTAAGAAGAATGATGTTGGTAGCTTAATGGTTATTGTGTTGAATGTTTAGATTGCTTTTGGAAGGATGGACATCTTAACAATGTTGATTATTCCTATCCATGAGCGTGAAATATTTTTCCATTTGTTTGTGTTTTCTTGGATTTTTTTAAGCAGTGTTTCATAATTTTCATTGTAAAGGTCTTTCACTTCTCTGGTTAGGAAGATGCCGAGATATTTCATTTTTTTTTTTTTTTTTTGGTGGCTGTTGTGAATAGTTTTGTGCTTTTTATTTGGATTTCTGTCTGCTTGTTTTTGGTGTAAAGGAAATTAACAGTCTTTTGCAAATTTATTTTGTACGCTAAGACTTTGTCAAAGTCCTTTATCAGTACAAGCAGGTTTTTGACAGATTCTCTTGGATTTTCAAGGTATA
>CAUYQG010121907.1:33-23613 GCA_963574415.1 Tarsius wallacei | reverse complement strand
AAAATTCATTGTAGAGATGAGGTCTCACCAAGTTGCCCAGGAGGGTCTCGAACCCGTGGGCTCAGGCAATCCACTCACCTTAGCCTCCCAAGGCGCTGGATTACAGGCTGAGCCACCGAGCCCGGTTATGATCTTACATTTTAAAATTCTTTGTTTAAAACTAGAGTTATAGCTATTCCCAGTTAAGAAATTAGCAAATTAAAGGCATGCTTGCTGCTGCATACTCTGGGCTAATTAAGTATAGTCCTATTCCTGGTGAAATAATTAGTTTCATAAGCCTAACTTTATTGGGTACATTCCTGAGCCTCAGTTTACCTAGAGAATGATGGTTATAATATCAAAATTAACTACAGTGCAGCATGAACTGACAATTTTTTTAAAAAATTAGAACAAAAATACCTATGCCTAAGACCTGTCACCCCACTGTGGGTTCATAGGTGCTGGGCCACATAATACCTGAACCCTGGCGTTCTCTTATGGCAAAGAAGATTCTGCTCAGTTACTATGCTCCCACCAAAATGACTGTTAGGGGAAGCAGATAAATTAATACATGTGAAAGTGCTTTGCTAATTGTAATAGTATATATGCATATATATTATTAGAATGTAAATAGAAATTTTGTGAAGTTAAATGTTTAAAAATGAAAGTTGTGCCCTTGATGTGGTATATAGTATGACAACAATATACAACCCTGTAATTTTCTTTATTCCATTCTAAATATCTTCCTCAGAAAACTAGATTTATATGTTAATTTGTCTCATTTTTATTCTTTCTTCATTACAAATTATAAGGCTGAGAATGTACCTAAAATAAACAATTTAGACCTTCAAAAAGTAAAAATGATGATTATTGTTCAAATGATTTTAATCTGTTCTGGAGGGCAATGAAGCAAAACCAGATTAGAATTGAATGCAGAAGAACATTTGAGTTAAAAAAAAAGAAAAGTAAAGAACTCCAATTTGAGGCCAGGCATCAACATTCATAAGCATCCCACACAGACCCACTATTCTCAGGCCCTGTAAACACGTGGGTGTGTGAGAGAAAAAAAAAGTGCTACATTTGAGAGGAGTATGGTGGAAATTCCATTATCTGGGTCTACCTGAAGTCCTCAGGCCAGAATATGATGCCTGGGAACCCACGCAGGCCTCAGACACAAAGTCATGACTGGAAACTTGCTAAACAGCTGTCAAAGTCAACCTGCATGGGTGTCATGGCATGTTACGACAAATGCAAGAAGAGTGGATAGAACGCGCTTCCTAAGTTGTTGCTTCTTGTCAGGAAATCATTCCTGACAAGAGTGGCTTAGATCACCTGTCCAAATCAAGTCCTTAATTATTATTATTATTGTTTTTGCATGACAGGTCTGAGGAGGACAGTAGAATTTAAGGTAAGGGTTAGAGTAAAAGGAAAAATGAGAGGGTGGGAGTTAGGAAATGCTGACTCCAGTTTCAGTGCCATGTTTAAGCAGCTGTGTGAGCTTGGAAAATCTACTTCATGCGTCTGGGTTTCAGAGGGGTGAGTCACATGCCTGGATTTCCATGTTTGTCATTAGCTCATGGAGAAGCACAAGGGAGACCCTCTGCACAGAAGGGAGAGAGTAAAACCAACACACATGTCAATGCCCCCAAGATTGGCGCCCTGCCCATATTGAGATACAGATGGTTTAGTGCATACGTGCTGAGGGGTTACTTATGACCAGGCTCTGTGTGAGTGTTAACATGACCAAAATGGATTAAAAACCGAGCTTGTGTCAAGAAACCAGTACTTGAATGGAGAAGACAGACACGAAATTGGGTATGCTCAGAGGAGGAGGCTTCATTCAGTGTGGGCAGCCATGTATAAACAGGAGTCAGCTGGTACCAGGTGTGGGGGATGGGCAGCAGCAGGGATGGCCTGTAGTGAGGCCAGAAGTGCACACTTAGAGAGCTAGGGTTGCGAGCTTGGCAGGAGCCACCTTGACCCAATGCCTGTCCTGTTGAAGTATAAGAAGTAACAATTAATAGACATTCAATGTATTCTGTGTTTAACTTTTCCTTCAAAATTGTATGATGAGGGGGCTCTCAGTATTCTGCAAACCAGTCTTCCCTCCCTACAAAGTATGTCTAGCAGGTCGAACAGTCTCTCATAACACAGGTCTTCTTTTTCCCTTGTGTTCCATTACTGGGCTAAGTTTTGCTTTCTGGAGCAATACAGAGATATCTCTCACAAGAATGGAACAGGAGATGATGCAGGGGCTGTGGTCTGGAAGCCTCCACCTCTCTCTCACACTAACGTGGAGAAAGTCTTTTCTGCCTCTGGGACTGAAAGAACCTGAGGCTTGCGACAGCTTAGCTTCAAAAGAGACTTCAACTAAGTCTTTGCAAATGTGTGTATTTTCTTGACTGCCCATTTTATTTTATTATTTTGTTTTATTTTATTTATTTTTCTAACCAGTCCAGGTGTGATTCTTTTAATTGTTTGTACTTGTTCTACCTTATTTTCATTTTATATCATATGCATTTGAGCTTTCTTTTTTTATTTTAAAGGTGTGGGGTAAATTCAGGATTAGGTACATAAGTGGTCATTATACAGGTAAAGGTTGGGCCTCCCTTTGGTCCCCACTTCACCTGGTTTGAGAGCAGGTACCTTTTTTGATGTTATGCGCTCCCCTTTCCCCTGGCAATTTCCCACCACTATCAATTCCTTTCTAATAGTATTATGATAAATGTTCAGAGTCAGCTTACATGTGAGAACATCTTGATTGCCATTTTTATCCAAGAGGAGCTTTTATGCTATTAACAAAGAAAATCCAGGTGTTTGAGGGGAGCTGAGACCTGGGTCAGTCGTTGACTTGTTCCTTAGATGGCTTTTGTGTGCCATCCATGGAAAGCAGGGCCAGTTCGTACAAAGGAAAAACACCCACTCCATCTCCCAGATACAGTGATGCTTTATGGTTTTCACACAATTCCCCGTCTGCAGGTGATGGTGTGGAATGAATAATCCAACAGCAGATTTGAAGTCAGACGGACCACTTATGAGCCTGCTAATGAGCTCAGTGGTTACGCTCCTTTCACATGATAGCTGGGTACAGAGACTTATTTCATTTCTATTCTATATGGGACCAGTGAAAATGTCCCAGTCAATTTAAAACAAATGACCCTATGATCACATCACCACTGATATGGTGACATTTCTGACCATATTTTATAAATCAATCCTAATAATCAATAATAATTACTCAAAATGTTCACAGTAGGGCAGAAGTGGATGTGCTGTTGTTTTCTTTTCCAGTTAATTCCCTGTTAATCCTAGCTATGTTATCAAATCAGTTCTTAAAAGCATTAGAGTACCTTCTTGGTCAGCCATGAGGATGGTGATAACATTACACTGAAAAAACCCTGCTTACTAAATTGGTGACTTTGCTGAAACTACAGCCTCATTCAGAGCTTCAATTCTCTTGCTCAGGGCTAACGTCTCAATAATAGAGGAAGTCCTGATTCTTCTCTGGACACTCAATATTTAAAAAGAAATGTTTACTAGGTATGCATTCCTAGTAAACATTGATTGTTTTGGAGGGGGATCATTTTAGGGAAAATCTAAATCTATAAATCCAATAGGGTAGAGGTATGGGAACCTTGTCATGTTACAATAACAACTTTCCTTATTGTTTATGGTTCTATGAGCCAAGAGTCAAGTCAAAATATTGTTGTTATTTGCAGTCAAAGGTATCCTATGTTATACAAATATTTTATGCTTTGTGTTTTTGTGTTGCTATTATGAGAGAATTTTTTCCATTTTAAATTATAATAGGACATTGCTGGTATAAACAAAAATTTAGATAAATTGAAGAGGAAAAAATCTTTAAAAATCCTGCCCATTGTAAAATAATATGCATATGTGATGAATATATTTTTAATAAAAAATAAAAATGTACTGGAATATGTGTAAAAACAATCTGAAAAATGTGCAACCTAATATTGGCATTTTTAACTAAGCTTGGGAGGTGATAGAAGAGTTTTTATTCTGTTATATGTATGTATGACATTGAATTTTGGATAATTTTGAATACCATTTGCAACATAGACATTATTTTTAGCAATTTCATATATATATGTGTGTGTATATATATCGTCTTTCTTCGTTGCTCTGACTGGAGTGCCCTGATGTGATCATGATGATTACACCTCACAGTAGTCTCAACTTCCTGGGCTCAGGTGATCCTTCCACCTCAACATCTCAAGTAACTGGGACCATAGGTGCGTGCCCCCGTGCCCAACTAATTTTTAAATTTTTTTGTAGAGATGATGTGTCATTATGTTGCCTAGGCTGGTCTTGAACTCTTGGGCTCAAGCAATCTTCTGGCCTTAACCTCCCAAAGTAACATAGGCATTATGTAAAATAGCATGACTTAGAATAATGTTGTTGAGGTAGAGATGATCAAGTGACAAGCACCAAGCTACCACACTCCTGATTTAGAATCTTTCTGTAAACTGTATTGACCCCACAAAGGATACATTGAGAAACTACTTTGAAGACATGTCATGAGTTTAAATCCAGAGCTCATAAAAAGTACAGGAGTTATCATTCAGAAAACCTCATAAAGAAGTAATAAATAAGCTAATGAATGTAGGAAAACAATCAACCCACACCCTGTTATACTTAGTTAAGAAAAATCAATGTTATCAACATTATAAACATGTAAATCTTCCTGATATTTAAAATTGTGAATCTTGGGTTGAAATGACGTGAAAGATGGAAAATAGTGGGGAAAACTTATGCAACAAGTAAAAATAGAGATGGAATGTGAAGAAACAAAATACTGCCAATGATCAAAAATATGACTTATGATCAAAAATATGACTTATTGTGTGTCTGAATGGTTTTAGATATTTTCACACTATTTTTTCCATTTCACCTGGGAGGCAGCATGTTTTAGTAGAAAGAACACGATTTTCAAGAAAGCAATTCTTGAAACCTTGAGTAGATTATACCATTGTGGTTTAATTTCTAGATGATCATGGAGAAGCCACATAGCTCTTTGGGGCTTTACTTTTTTCATTAGTGAGTTGAAAGGAAGAGGGCACAGGGCCAAGATGACCTACTGGAGACATCGCATGATTGCTGCTCTCAGCAAATAAATCAACAAGGAGGAGTAGACCTAGGACTCTGAGGGTTGGTTTGAAAATCCAGGCTGAGGTTTATCAGAATGTCATTTGACGACATGGAGGACAGACAGTTCCAAGCCCCAGACACCCCTAGAAGCAGCATGATTATGAGATTGGGACAGCATGCTTGGAGAAGGAAGGGATGGGTGAAAGTGACAGCTTTTTTTCCTGCATAGGCCTCATGGAAGCATCTTAGGGCTTAGACAAGGAGAAGACAGCCCAGGCCCTCCACCTGTACACCTCTTGCTCTGGCCAGGTGCAGAAGGCAGTCCTAAATCACAACAGAGACACCAGTGGGATCCACCTGGAGCCCAGGGAACCCCAGTTCCTGGTGAGCCCCAGTGTCAGAGGGGCTCTGTGAGAAACAGTCTGCAAGGATATTCTGCACTGTGTGGGCACTCCCCTTGTCCTCCTTCTCCATGTCCTGCAGGAGCAATGCACCCACGTAGGTGATGGTTGGTTCTCCAGTGGTTCTACAGACACATCTTGCCTTCAGGGGCTGCCATCACTCTGATAGCCCCTGCCTCCATCACTGTGCTAGCAAGGCATGAACTGGGAAGTGAGTCATTTTTTGTGCAGTGCAGAGGGACAAATGCCAACTCTCCACCAAAGAGAGAGCCACTCCTCTTCTATCCCTGGGCAAAAGGGGCAGCCCTAACTAGACAGGAGGAGGCCACTCCATGCCCCCAAAGCACCTGTGCTAGAGTAGAGTCGTGGGATCTCTTCTGGCTGCCTGCTTATCCTGCTGTCAAGGTGCAAGAGATGGGAAGACAGCGACCAGAGATCCTGGACAGTCAAGACTCCTGGCACTTGTGTGAGAGGGAGGGAAAAACCTTTGAATGAAGGAAAGAGCTTGCCCTGCCCCAACAGACTGCACTGGTGAAGCAGTGTCAGATGGTTCCTCCCATTTCATTACCTTTCCTGTCACCTCTGTCCCCCCACCAGTTGACAGAGAAGGCCAATCAAGAAAACATACACATACACACACACACACACACACACACAGCCATCCCAGGAGTAGCAACTTTATCTAATAAAAAAAAGAATAGAGTCTTCACAAATGAGGAAGAAACAGTGAAGAAACACCAGCCATCCTCAAAGCTTAAGGAGCCAATACCCATAAAGGGGCTTCCCAGATCCCAAGCAGTGGCACCCATCCAGAACAATCTGTCCCTGATGATAGACATAGAATTCAAACTTTGCAAGGGAGACACACTCAATGAGATCCATGAGAAAGTGGAAACTCATATCATCCACGCCACAAAAACATTGCCGGAAGTGAAAGCTTACCTGGCAATTCTAAGAAAGAACCAAACTGAACTTCTGTAAATGAAGAATTCTCTCCTGGAATTTCAAAACACAATAGCAAGCTTTAACAGTAGAATCAACTAGACAGAGGAAAGAATCTCAGAGCTTGAGGGCTGAGTTATTGAATTAACCTAGTCTGACAAAAACAAGGAGCAACGCATATAAGAGGTTTGGAATTATGAAAAGAGACCAAATCTATGGTTGATTGGCATCCCTGACAGAGAAAGGGATACTAAAACAACTCTAGAATAAGCCTTCCAAGATGTTATCCAAGAAAACTATCCCCATCTCACTAGGCAGGTAGCCATGCAAACACAAGAGATTCAGGGAACTCCTGTGAAGAATTACATGAGAAGACCATCCCCAAGGCACATAATCAATCTGACTTGCCTAGGTAAGCACAAAGGAAAAAATTTTAAAGGCAGCGAGAGAGAAGGGACAGACCACCTACCAAAGTAGACCCATCAAAATTGCAGCAGACTTCTCACCAGAAACTCTAAAAGCCAGAAGGGAATAGGGTTGCCATTAAAGAATAGCAATTCCAGTCAAGAATTACCTACCCTGCCAAGATGAGCTTCATTCATGAAGGAGAATTAAAATCCTTCCCAGACATCCAATCCCTATGAGAATATACCATCTCTAGACCAGTCCTTCAGGAGATGCTTAAGAAAGTTCTAAGCACAGAATTAAAAGAGTAGTTCTGCCCATCACAAAAGTATAGGTAAGCACAGAGTGTACAGGCCATACAAATCAATCATAAAGCTTGGAATGCAAAGCAGCCCTTTAATAGTAATCTGAAAGGGACAAACTCCTACATATCAATAATTAACTTAAAAGTTAATGAACTGAATGTGTTACTCAAAAAGCACAGAGTGGCAAATTGGATAAATAAGTGGGATCTATCTTTCTGCTGCCTTCAGGAAACCCATCTCACTGCAAATAACACTCACCAGCTCAGGTAAAGAGATAGAGAAAGATCTTCCAGGCAAATCAAAAGCAAAAAAATAGACCAGGAGTAGCTATTTTTCTATCAGACAAAACAGACTTTAAATCAAAAGTTAATAAGAACACTGAGGGACATTACATAATGATAAAAGGCTCAATCCACTAGCAAGAATACATCCAATATAGGAGCACTCAGCTTTATAAAATAATTGCTAATTAAACTAAAAGGATATAGATAGCCATATAATTATAGTCAGAGACTTTAATATTCTGCTAACAACCTTACACAGATTTTCAAGGAAGAAGAGTAAGAAAGAAATCTGGAATCTAAACTCAGCACTCAATCTATTAGATCTAATAGATATTTATCGAACACTTTACCCAACAACTATAGAAAATACATTCTTCCATCATCACATGGAACGTACTCCAAGATCAACCACACGCTTGGACATAAATCAAGCATAAACAAATTTCAAAAGACTGAATTCATGCCAATCATCTTCTCAGACAGTAAAAGAATAAAAATAAATATAATTACCAACAGGAGCCCCCAAATACACAAATACATGGAAATTAATCAACATGCTTCTGAATGACTTTTTGGGTTAACACAGATGTCAAGACAGAAATAAAAGAATTACTGGAAACCAATTAAAACAAAGACACAATATACTAAAATCTCTGGGACATCATGAAAATGATTCTGAGAGGAAGTATATAGTATTACAGGCACATATCAAGAAAATAGAGAGATTTCAAGTAAACAGTCTGACATTGCACCTAAGAATTCTGAAAAGACAAGAGCAATTAAATCTCCAAACCAGTAGAACAATGAAAATCATCAAAATAAATCAATAAATCCACTGCTGAATGACATGGAGACCAAAAAAAAAAAAAAAAATTATCACACAAGGAGTCAATGAGACAAAAAGCTGGTTCATTGAAAGGATAAGTATGATTAATAGACCCCTGACCAGATTAACAAAAAAATAAAGAGAGAAAATATTTGAATAAACACAATGAGAAATGAAAGAGGCACTGTCATAACCGACCCTAAATAGAGAAGATTATCAGAGATTACTATGAATGTCTGTGTGCAAGCAAGCTAGAAAATGTAGAGAAAATGCAGAAATTCCTGACAAACACAACCTCCCAAGACTGAAATAGGAAGAAATTGAAACCCATAAACAACCCAAGAAATCAATTCAGTAATAAAAAACCTCCCTACTGCCCCCCCAAAAAAGCCCTGCGCAGATGCTTTCTCAACTGAATTCTACAAGATGTACAGGAAGAGATGATATCAATCCTATTGAAAGTATTCTAAGCAATCAAGCAGGAAGGAATCTCCTTAGCTCATTCTATGAAGTCAATATCATCCTGATATACCAAAATGGCAAATGTTCAACAAGTAAAGAAAACTTGAGGCCAATTTCCCTGATTAACACAGATACAAAAATTCTCAATAATACACTTATTCTAGCAAATTGAATCCAACAGCACATTTCAAGGATCATCCATCATTACCAGGTGGACTTCATGCTTGAGAAGCAAGTTTGGTTCAACATACAGAAATCAGTAAATATAATCCACCCTATAAAGAGGTGTAAAACTAAGAGCCCTATGATTGCCTCAACAGATGCAAAAGAAGTGCTCTGTAAAATTCAACATTTCTTCTTGATAAAAACACTCAAACACCTAGACACCAAAGGAACAGTCTTCAAAACTATAAGAGCCATTTATGACAAATATGCAGCCACCATCATTCTGAATGAGTGGGAGCTGGCAGCATTCTTCCTAAGAACTAGAACAAGACAGGGATTTCCACTCTTACCCTTCCTATTTAATACATTACAGGAAGTCCTAGCCAGAGCAATCAGGCAAGAGAAATAAATTAGGGGTATCCATATAGAAAAAAGAAGAAATTAAATTATCCATCTTTGCAGACAATATGATTCTATAACTAGAAAACCCCAGAGAGTCTGTCAAAATCTTTTTGCACTGGTAAAAAACTTCAATAAAATCTTGAAATACAAAATTATTATGCAAAAATTAGTTGCATTTCTATACACCAACACCAAGAAGGCTAAGAACAAAATAAAAAATATATAATCCCATTCACAATAGCCACAAAAAATGAAATACCTTGGCATTCATCTAACCAAAGAGTTAAAAGGGCTACAATGAGAACTATAAAACACTGGTCAAATAAATCAAAGATGACACAAACAAATGGAAAAATATCTCATGCTCATAGATAGGAAAAATCAATATTGTCAAGATGCCCATTCTACCCAAAGCAATCTACAGATTCAACACAATCCCTATCAAACTACAAGTATCATTTTTCACACACCTAAAAACTACAATACTGAAATTCATATGGAAGCAAAAAAAGAGCCGGAATAGCTAAAGCAATCTTTAGTGAAAAGAACAGTGCCAGAAGCTTCACACACTCCCAGACTTCAAGATTTACTACAAGGCTCCAGTAACCAAACCAGCATGGTACTGGTACAAAAACTGACACAGACCAATGGAACAGGACAGAGACTCCAACAATACTACCACAGATCTTCCCCTAACTTATCTTTGACAAAGTCGGTGAAAACAAACATTGGGGAAAGGAAACCATATTAAGCAAGCAGTGCTGGGAAAACTGACTAAAAACATGAAGAAGAATGAAACTGGACCCCTATCTATCACAATATATAGAAATTAGACCAAAATAGCTCAAGGACTTAAATGTGAAACCTCAAACTATAAGAATCCTAGAAGAAAACTTAGGGAACACTCTCCTGGACACTGGGGTAGGCAATGAGTTCATGGTCAACTCCCCAAAAGCAAATGCAGCAAAAGCTAAAATTGACACGTGGGACTTTATCAAACTGAAAAGGTTTTGCACAGCAAAATAAACCATCAAGAGTGAAGAACCAACACATAGAATGGTAAAAAATATTTGCAAGCTATGCATCTGACAAAGGCCTAGCATCCAGGATCTATAAAAAAACTCAAATGAATTGACAGGGAAAAAAAGTGGGCAAAGGACATGAACAGACACTTCTCAGGGGAAGACATGCAAGTATTCAACAAATGTACGAAAAAATGCTTAGCTTCACTAAACATCAGAGAAGTGCTAATGAAAACCACAATGAGATACCACCTCACACCTGTCAGGGTCGCTATCATTAAAAAGTCAAAAAATAACAGGTGTTGACAAGGCTGTGGAGAAAAGGGAACACTTCTACATTGTTGGTGGGCATGTAAGCTAGTTCAGCCTTTGTGGAAAGTGGAATGGCAGTGTGAACTAAAAATTGAGCTACTATTTGACCTAAGAATTCGACTTCTGGGAATCTACCCAAAGGAACAAAAATTGCTCTACCAAAAAGATACCTGCACATGCATGTTTATTACAGCACTATTCACAACAGCAAAAACATGGAACTAACCCAGATGCCCTTTGAAAGTGAATGAAATACAGAAAATGTGGTACATTTACATGGTGCAATACTGTGCAGCCATAAAGGAGAACAAAATATTGTCCTTTGCAACAACAAGGATGCAGCTGAAGACCATTTTCTAAGTGAATTAACACAGAAATAAAAAACCAAATCCCACATATTCTCATTCATAAGTGGGCCCTAAACATTGAGCACATGGGTCTAAGGGTGGGAAAAACAGACAATGGGCACTGCTAAAGGAGGGAGCGAGGGGAAATAAGGAGTACACAACCTCCCATTGGGTACCATTTCCACTACTAGGGAGGAGAGGACTTGCTAGGAGCCAAGTGTCACCTTTGCCAAAATACTTACAAAGAGGGCCCCCCAAAAAACAGAATTTATTTTTGAAAGATTGGGTATTTGTTCCTACATGTTTAAACTTCAGTAACATTCAAAGTACTCTCCATTTGATGCAATACACCTACACTATTTTCCACTGCTCAGAACAGTTTTTGAACTCATCAATTTTGTTTCCTTTTAATGCTTCTGCCTTTTTTTGTTGTGTTTTACCTCTTCCATATGGGCAAAACATTTCCCTTTGAGGACTTTTTTCATCCAAAGAAACAAAAATAAAAAATCACTCAGGGCAAGATCAGATGAATAGGGAGGGTGGGGCATGGAGGTCTTGCCATTTTTGGTCAAAAACTGCTTAACACTCAGTGCTGTGCAGGCAGGTGTGCTCATTAATCAACCACCATGAAGCGGGCAAATGCTTTGAAAAAATCTCCAAAAAAATTCACCGAAGCCAAACACTGCCTCTCACAACAACACTAGCTGGTACATCCACTCCAATAGGTTCCTAGAAAACTTATCTAGTGGAGGAAGCCAGTACTATAAGGGGCCCATCCTCCAAAACATAATTTTTTTTTAGGGGGGTTCCATCAAGTCCTCACATGTGCCAACAGCTCTAAAATAGAAAAATTAAAAAAAGGAGACAACTAAATATCTTTAAAAAGTTAAATAATGTATATAAAATGCATAAAGCTTGGCATAGAGTTAAATTAATTGAAATTAATATAACTTTATAACTACTTTGAGATGTATATATATATTATAATCCTGAACCTGCATTTTACATAATGGCGCTTTGGAGAACTATTCTGTCTAATCCATGGAAGGAGAAAGTGATAAGCCCAAGTCTTAAATCCATCTGACCAAATCCAAAGTACTTTATCCTTTCTTTCTTCCTCTTGAGTCTAGAAAGCCAAGAAATTGGAAGCAAATTTACTCCTATTTAGATCACTACTTGCTGAGGACAGCCTAGGAAAATACGCTAGACTGAGAATCCAACATGCTGAGAGGTCTTGCATGACCTTGTCATTCTGTATAAGGAGAACCTGCCCACAGGTTCTTTGTGATCTTTACTGAGTTGTGAAGATCCAGAGAGTCCATTGTGCACAGCACAGCATGGAACTAGCAGTCTTTCCTCAACGATGATCATCACAGTCCTGCTCGACCCAGTTCTGCAGTAATGTGGAACAGTTGTCCATGTCTGTTTGCTGTCTCGATAGCTGCTGCCAGTTTGTTAATGCACACATTTTGGCCACCAATACCCATGACAGATCCTCATAATTTCAATCCTGAATCATTGGAAGTGTTTTCTCTAAAATTCACCCAGGCACATTGTTGCCTTCTATGTCCCAGCCCAAATTTCAGACCTTTCATTCTTTCAAACGGAGTCATTGGTCCCATGTTTCAATTTCCTACTGGGAATGCCTTCTCCCTCCTTTCCACTTGTGCAAAACGCCAGTGCATTTTATAAGAAGCTACCCGCTTCCTCTAGGAAAGCTGCTCTGACTATTAAAATTTCAACCTCACTCCCACACCATCCCCTTTTTTGAAAAAGGACAGCACTGAACATAAGGAAGGGCTACGTGGCCATTGACTTTTGGGGGGAGAAGTTCTATTCTTTAAAAATCATGAGTAAACTTTAATTCATCAAGAATGACCCAAGCACTCATTTATTACACCTGAGTACTAGAGGCAATTATTAACCTTACAGCCTCCTTACAATACTAGAATTTAGTATTCATCTTATTCAAGATATCTTCTCCTAGTTATGTCACCTTCCCTTAAGGAAGACTGGAAGGTCACACTGACCACGCTCACCCCAGGCATACAACCTGGAACACTATAGAGCATTAGCATGGCCCCTGTACATTGAAATGTATGGAGAGTTCCCTAGTTTATATGTTGAAAACCAAATGATTTCTGCTATTACATAAATAAAATTTAAGCAGAAAGTTTACTTCTTCCAAGAAATGTCCTTTCACTTTGCCTTCTAATGACTTAAATTTTTGGTATTGATGATTTTTATGTAGCTAAGAGTCATACATTCACATAAGTTATTGAGATGAGGGATTCTATACTTAGTAATTTTCCTTCCAATGTGTACTGTTCTGTAAGGGTTAAATGAATTGGATGCCTCGAGTGTAAAGGTTATTATAAGCATCAGAAATCAACCTTAATTTCAATTTATGATGCCCAACTCAAGGAGAAAATCACAATGACCTGATACAAATGGGAAGAAATGTTGACATTTGGTTTTTATGAACTTCTGAGTATGAATTCGGTCTATGCATGAATTGTGTATTAAATAGTTACAGAGATGCTTTGTG
Organism: Tarsius wallacei; assembly: GCA_963574415.1. Classification (NCBI taxonomy): domain Eukaryota; kingdom Metazoa; phylum Chordata; class Mammalia; order Primates; family Tarsiidae; genus Tarsius; species Tarsius wallacei. The sequence continues at coordinate 10,101 of CAUYQG010121907.1, read as the reverse complement.
CTCTGTTATAGCACATCAAGGAGCTTTTATACATTTTGACAACTTGAGTGAGAGATAAATAACAACACATAATATTTTCACATTGAAAGTATTTAGTTTTAAATGAAGTAGCTGTCTTTAGTTACTAAGTTCACACACTTAGAGTTATCAACGTTAGACCAGGAATAGACCCAGAATGTTAGTGTGAAGCGAAATCTCCTCTGTGATGCATTGCTTAATTTATTTTCTGTCACTCTTATTTCTAGCAGTGCATATCCCCTGTGAAGGGATCATCCTACTATTTACGATAATGAGGATTATAATACATTCTTCCATATTCATTTAGATGAGACACATTCAGATTTGTGAGTGATTTATTTGTTGTCATTAAGAAGGGAAAACCAATTCAGACACAAAATTTATTTTATATTCTACTTTGAACCATTTAGTTAGCGAGGAAGTGCCATTAAGTGCCTTAAAATATGACAAACCTCCAGAAACTCCAAGACATGTTATATTCGTTTGCAAGCTAGATGTTCTGTCTCCTGGAACATGGCCTATGAGAAGTTTTATCACTTATCAAGAATTTAAGTGTAACATCAGTTGCATTCTTGCCGTAAAGTGTGTTAGCCCTTCTCCTTATATTCAGTGGCAGGACAGAAGCAAAATCCCCTGCCTCCCTTTCTCACCCCCATAATAGCTCATTATCCACTAAGCACACGAGTCTGTGTGAATGATCATTTTGACATGGTGATTCCGATGAGAAATATCTTCTGAAATAAACTGTTATGCATACTCTCGTCACTACGTCTCAGGTATCCCAAGTAAGTTTATGGTAAGAAAGAGGTGATTCACTTGCTTACCCCAGTTCTTTGAACTTCCATGAATGTGGCTCTTTGGAAGGCCTTCTCCCACACGGCCAGCTCACTGCCAAGTTCCACATTGAAAACATGGCTCTTCCCGTGACCAGTCACGACACTGAAGCTATACGGCCTCTGGTCCTCAAAGTCAAAGTCTTGAAGACCCAGATATAAGTTTGCTTGTAACCAGCAGTCATCCATGAGCCAGAACTGAAAAACAGCACAGATTGGAAATATGTCAGAGTCGAAAAATCATTCCCAAACTGAGGGCCCTTGAGAGTTGGGAGGAGGAAGAGGGGTTTGCTTAGCTTGGTGAACAGTCTCCTGGGCACACACTTGAAGGCAAACGCAGGAACAAAGTGTCCTTCTTGTACATTGCTGGTATAAAAATGGGCCCATAAATAAATATTTGTAAATAAATGATGACCTGCTTGTAATTACCTGTCAATGCCTTTCTCTTAAAATACTAATTGATGCATTTTTTTCTGTTTTAACTTTAAAGAAAAACATGAAAGTCTTAAGACTTTGATGTACACGTTTATCATGAAACCAACAAATATTAGAAACTACAGTTCACACTATGACTAAGCATTTTTCCTGTACAATCAGTGGACTCTTTCTGTGTGAATGTGTGTGTATGCATGAATGTGTATGTTGTGCACATGTGAATGTGTGGGCATGTAAGTATGTGTGATATGTATGTGTTGCTCACCCATATGAACCTTGAGTATGGAAATTTCACCTTAATTTTTGAGGCTTCCAGAGTCTTTTCCTCTGCCTGGGATACACAGAGCCTATTCAAGATATAGTATTACAAGACATAAACCAATAATGAAATATTAGTCATTGACCATACTTTGCAGAAACTATTACTATATCCACAGAACTTAAATGTCAAATATTGCTAATCAAATAACTCTTGGACGGTGTTTATATGGGCAATGCATCAGTGGAATGGCTAATTACAGTTGGCCTTGGAATGACCCAGGGACTAGGAGCACTGAACCCTATGCAGTTGAAAATCCACATATAATTTTTGACTCCCCCAAATCCTTAACTTCTAGTAGACTATTGTTGAACAGAAGGCTTACCTATAACATAAACAATCAATTAACATCTTTTATGTGATATATTTATTACATACCACATTCTTACAATAAAGCAAGCTAAGCTGGATAAGGTGGCATGTGCCTGCAATCTCAAGTATTCAGGAGGCTAAAGCAGGAGGATCACCTGAGCCCAGGAGCTCAAGATCAGCCTGGACAACACAGCGAGACTGCATCTCCATACAAGACAAGGATAAAGAAAGCTAGAGAAAAGAAAATGTTATGAAGAAAATCAAAAGGAAGAAAAAATACATTTACAGTACTGTACTATATTTATTGACACCATGAGTTTACACTGACTCAGAATGAATCACATGAATGACTCAGATGAATCTTCTGTCTGAAATGGCAGACAACCATGGCCTCAGACTTCAATCCACCATACGTATCCAGCAATTCAACTTTATTTTTTGTAATGCCATGACATCTCCTGCTTCTTAGGAGCACTTCCAACACAACCAGTGGAACTTCGTGTGGGTCCCATGATGTTATTCAAGGTTTACATTATTTCACTAAACAGAATGAAAAATACACAAGACTCTCAAGAGATCACTTTTTACTGTACTGCAATTTACTGGAAAGATGAGCTGCTCAGATGGATACAATTAGAGTCACAAGACGTTTTTAGCAGAAACTGGCAACACTTAAGCTCACCAAAATAGTAAGTATTGAAAAAAATCTGCATATAGGTGGACTTATGCAGTCAAGCCCATATTATTCAAGGGTCAACTGTATTTTCTTTCTATCACTGGTTATAGTTGGAGAGCTGTGAATTATACTAGAAGAAAACCAAGCTTTAAGTCAAACAGACAAGACATAAGACCTTTTTTTAAATTAAGTACTGGCTGTCTGACCTTAGGCAATTTACTTCTCTCTGAGCCTCAGTTTTTGAGCTGTAAAATGGAGTCATAATAAAAATGCTATCATGGGCTTTGAACCACAGCACAGCCACAACATGTAGCACACACATCCTGGACTCATTAGTTAATTACCTGTTTGCATGACAAAACGCATTGTCCCCAAGGCCATGCTGAGCCCTGATGTTGATTTAGATTTGGTATCTAATTTTCAGTGAACTGATTTCCTGACAAAGTCAGCTATGGGATTATCCAAAACAGCATTTCCAACTGACTCCTCTACTGATGAGTACCCTTCCCCCACCTAGGACTGCAAGACATAAAAACCATCTTATTATGCTCACTTTCCTGAAGAAACAAATAAAAAATGGCTGTGCTTTAAAAATTACATAGATTTTACCTATTTATATTTATTTGTTATGAAACAACTATAGCAATAACAAAGATAATTTAAAAGATAAATATATTACTATGATATTTTGTCATCTGATTTACTTTATAGTATGGCAATAATTATTAACATAATAATTAACATCAATATGGCAATAATTATTAAGAAGTAATATTCTCTTTCATGCAATGTTTATTTGTACATATGATTGTATAATCTTGTAATTACTTAAAATATACCATGAGATTTTAGAATATTTTTCAGTGGTCTTGATTATTCTTCAAATATTCACTCATTTAAAAAAATTATTAGCCAGGCTCAGTGGCTCAGCCTATAATCCCGTGCCTTTGGGAGGCTGACGTGAGTGGATTGCCTGAGCCCGTGGGTTCGAGACCCACCTGGGCAACTCGTCGAGACATCATCTCTACAATAAATCGAAAATTAGCCGGGCGTGGTAGCGCGCGCCTGTAGTTCCTGCTACTTGGAAGGCTGAGGCGAAAGGATCGCCGGAGCCCAGCAGGTCGAGGCTGCGGTGGCCGGGAGCGGCCACTGCACTCCAGTCTGGGCAACAGAGTGAGACTCCAACTCAAAAAAACAAAAACAAAAACAAAAACAACTGATTGAGAGTGTCTTTCCTGCCTCTTAAGTGTTTTGTTTCTCCTGTGAGATTGGAAATGCCTGTTGACATTCTTAGGAACTGGCCTTTCTGGCTTTGAATTTTCCCAACAATGTTGCATCAGACCTGAGGGTGTTTCTGCCCAGGACGGTGGTTTTCTACTTTGGGGGGAGGATCAGGGTTGGCAGTAGAGCATTGTTTAGAATGTCATGGAAATTGGGTGCTCATCTTGGGTTAGTGAGAAACCAGCTGTGTTATGGGGTAAATCGGATTCTGTTTTCTTCCTTAGGAAGGGGCTGATGATACCAGCCATGTCCTTGCACTTTGCTCTAGGGATCTGGTGATATCCCCAATGCAAAGCATTCTAGCGAGGGGAGGGGTCAAGGCAGCAGGGAGAGCAACGGTTCTTCTTGTCTTCTCATTGGCAGTGGCAGCCCCCACCCACAGCAGCTTCTGGCAGTTTCAGAGGATGGTCAAACAAGTCACAGGGCGGAGTGCCTTCTTCTCATATTACGGATATGGCTGCTACTGCGGACTTGGGGGCAAAGGGGTCCCCATGGATGACACGGACAGGTGGGTGCAGAGGCTCTGAGGCTGCCCAACAGTTGACTTGCATTGAAATCCATGCTTGAAGCCAGAGAGAGGAGATTCAGATTCTTGCATGGCAAGTAACAGAAACCAACTCTGGCCGGCATAGGGAAAAACGGAATGGGAATCGGAGGTGTGTCTTGAGGAGCCAGTGTCGGGGCCAGCTTCTTGCGTGTGTGACCTGTAAAGTTGCATAGGGCCCGGCACTCCTCAGGGCTTGAATGTAGTTGACAGTTCTGCTTGGAAGTCTCAATAAGGGGCCCCATGTTTTTATTTAGCCCTGGGCTCTGCAGTTATGCAGCTGGGCCTGCCCAGAGCTCTAGAAACTACTTCATTCTCATAGTAAATGTGCTCTTCTTTCAGCTCCCAGCTTCTGAGATTAGGGGCACAGCAAGGCTGACTCACTGTCTTCCAGTCCTAATTCCATATTCTAGGAGAGGGAACTCAAGTGGCCCAGTTTGGAAAAGTTGTTCATCTGGGCCAGGTCTCATGGCACAAACCTGGCTTCCAGGCCTCCTCCTAAGAATGGGGGGGCGGGATGGGGGGTGTGAGTTCCTAGAAAAAGTAGAGGTGGGTGTAATCTGGTGAGCGTATGGGGAGGTAGGAAACAGGACAGTTGGGGTGTCATTGCATTTGAAGAAATAAGAAAGCAAAATGTTCCTTGCCACATTTAACCTAGCGTGGAGAAATATGTCCCTACAGTGGGGCCTGAAATATCCCTCCTTGAGCTTGAGTCTCATGCGGTGGGCTCATGGAACCATGGGATGTTCCAACTGGAAGGACCTCAGAGCCCTGGAAAGGCACTGACACTTGTGAAATGCCCATATGTGTCAAGCACTAGAATTGGTGGTTTGCACACAGGGCCTAATTTCATCCTCATGGGGAGTGTACGAGTCCATGTCACCAGCCCCGTTTCACAGGCAAAGACAGTGAGGACCCAAGACCCGGAGAGGCTAGATGCCAACCTCCCACTCCCCAAGGCATGTAGCTCCTAAGTGGCAAAGTCAGGATTTGAACAAGAATGTGCCTGTTTCAAAGTCTGGCCCATTCCTTGGTGCTCTGTGCCTTCCTGCCCAAGTCCAAAGGCTGATTAGAAATTGAACATCATTAGCCAAAGACAGTGAATGGCAAAGCACCCACTTGCAGAGGGGAATGGAGGGAGAGGGAGACAGAAACATTTTTCTCGGCTTGTCAGGCCTTAGATTCCAAGCCCAGGTTTCTGCGTTCCTGTCCCTCGCATAGTGGTGGAGAAAATGGGCTGAGGCCATTCCCCAGATGTTATTTCTCCTCCAGTGCTCTCCCACCCAGCCCCTGGGTGCTGGGAACACAAGGACCACATCTGTTTTTGCTGACAGTTGTCTCCTCAGGACAATCACATTGCTTGGCACAGAGCCGGTGCTCAGTCAAAATTATTAAAGGAATGAATCAGTCACATGGACCTAGGTTTGAGTCCTGGGTCTATCATTTTCTAGATGTATAATTTTGGGAAATTGGCCTCTCTGAATCTCATTTCCTCCCCTACAAAATGGAGACCATGATTGTATTCCACAGGATCACTGAAAGTAGCTATTGAGATAGCAATAGGTACTAGAGAGGGCTGAGTACGCAGCTCTGGTTATTTTTAATATTTCTCATGTGATCAGTAATTCACTGCCCCACCTTCGGTGCCTTCTCGCCCAGGGGAGGAGGCAGGTGAGTAATTTCTGGTCCCCACCTGAGATCCTGCAGCCAATTTCCCAGGGACCCACCCCCAGGGACAGCCCCTCGCCTCCCTCTTGTCTGGTCCCCAGGTGCTGCCGTGAGCATGACTGTTGCTACAAGAAGCTGAAGGAGTTGGGCTGCCAGCCCGTGCTGAACGGCTACCAGTTCCACGTAGTCAACGGGACTGTGGTCTGTGAGTAGCCCTCTCTGTAGGAAAACATCTTTGAACCTGGGCCTTTCTGAATGTCCACCACCTTGTTAACCTAGTGAACCTTTAGAAAATGAGATTTTTTCCCAGGACGTTGAAAGAGACAGTCCTGAGAATCAGATTCTCGCTTTGGCCCACCCTAGGCGCTCCTGCACCCTCTGAGAACCCAGTACCTAGCAGATAGTACATGCTCAATAAATAGCTGTTTACTTGTGCTTACATTGGATTTTACAGCTTCCCTTGGCAACTGTTGCTGTCGAGAACATTTTTCCTTATTTCTGTCATGTGTTAACAAAGCAACCCAGCTGTCTTTAGTTGATCAAATATTTGTCAAGGGCGACTGCATGCCAAGCACTGGAGTGGGTACTGTGGGGGCCGCAAAAGTAAATAGGCAGGAAGAGGAAAGAAACTCAGGTGTCACCGAGGCCATTCAAGGAACCAGGTAGGTGAGGGGACAGAGTGTCCCACACAAGGTGAGTGGCCCCAGCATCTGGAGCGTGCTCTGGGGCTGGTGGGGTGTGGGTATGTGCAGAGCAAGATTGGTCTAAGAGCAGGCACATCTGAAGGTGCTGGCCAGTGTTCTTTTGGGAGCATCATCGATTCCATCATAGCCAGCGTGGATACCCCTCACAGCGTGCAGCTCATCTCCTGCCAGGCCTTGTGGGGTTGCATAAATCACCTCCTCTCCCTAGTGTGTTTATTCACAGCTATGTGCTTCTTGGAGCTCATCTGTCTCCTCCCGAGGTTCAGGAAATCACCACTTCCCCTCCACTCATCTCCCAGGGTGAGGATTCGTATTGCCTTCCATCTTCCCCAATGGTGCTCAGGGCTCAGACCCCTATGTCCCCCCAGCATTCCCCCTCGCTCCCAGGATTCTGGCTCAGCAACAGCAAGACCCAGAGTCGGGACTGTGAAGTCTCCCTGACACCAGCCATGAGAACTGAGACATGGCCGCGGGGGGCTCGGACCCCCGCTCCAGGAAGACCAGCCTTAGCTCGCCCTGCCGCTATGCCTGCACAGCCACTGCCTCAGCACATTATCAACAGGGAAAGAAGCCCCCTTTTGTCCCCACATGAGCTCAAGGAGACTTCCTGAGCTGGAGCTCTCTGACCATGGTCATCCTTAAGCCCAAAGCAAAGTGTCTCTCCTCTGACTCACCCAAGGCCACGTTCAGGAGATGGGAAGGGATCAGGGCCTGGTGGGAGGGGTAGGGAGAGGAGACTGCAGGAGGTGGCCCCCAGAGTACTGTTTGCTTCAGTGTACGATGCCCTCGTGAGGCCAGGAGCTGAGTTTCTGATGGCCTCCTCCTAGCTGTCTCTGCCCCAGGGGAATGGGTGGGGGATGCCTGGCTGTCACAGAGCAAGCCTTCACCCTGGGCTCCTATGGACTGCAGCCTTGACTCTCCAAGTCTGGAGCAGCCTGTTTATTCAGCCCTCCCCGCCCTCCCAGCCCAAGACCCCAGGAGATGGGGAGAGTGGGGCAAAGTGACCTGAGACAGAGGCTGGAGCCCCAGGAGGTGGCACACAGAAGTGTCCCCTGATTGGCACCTGCTGGGCAGTGGTGGGATGTGCAGGGACTGAGAGCTGGACTGAAAAGCACGTGGCCTGGGCTGAGCTTCCTCCCACATCGCCCCTGCTGAGCAGAAACAGTCAGTCAGGGCTCCTGAAGCCCAGTCCCTGCTCAGGGGCCCAGCATGGGAGGGGGCTTCCCCTCCTCAGTTGACCCCACCAGCGAGGACCAGGTCCATCCCTATTCTCCCCACCCCCACCTGGCCAAGCCCCTGCTCCCAGGAGCAGGACTGAGAGCCAGGTGATCTGAGTTCTAATCCTGTCTCTGCTGCTGACGGGTGGTGAGTCCCAAGCCCATCCATTCACTTGCCCAGTGTTGCGTGCTCATTGGGTGCCCGCCCAGTGCCAGCGTTGCGCCAAGGGCACAGAATGAGGCAGACACAGTCCCTGATCTCCTGTCATTCACCATCTGGTAGAAATTTAAGAGCTGAATGTTCCCTCAGAGACCACCCCCTCATTGTAGCAATGGGGAGACTGAGACCCATGGAGGGAAAGGGTTTGATCCAAGTAACAGACAAGATTAAGACACTCATCTTGAACCTTTCCAGTGCTCTGGGACATACTGATGGCCTGAGTTGTCTGGGCCTCAGTTTTCTCATTTATGAACCAGGTACAAGAGCAACAGCAGCAGTTTATGGGCATCTGTGGGAGATGCTGTAACACCAGCACCTTGAACCCCCGTAGGCAACCTCAGAAAGTAAGCGTTATCTCCTCATTATCAAGGAGGACTCTGAGGCTCAGAGAGGTTAAGCGAGATGGCCAAGGCACATAGCTAGGGAAAGAAGAGTTGGGATTCAGACCCAGGTTGTCCTGCCTCATACCACCCTGCCCTTGGAGGGTGCTGGGTCTGGGTTTGACTGGAGGACTCTCACATGATGTGAGTCCTAGGGTTTGCAGCAAATCGGGCAGAGTGCTCTGCCCTGACCCCGAGAGCAGATGGAACGTGGTTCTTTGTCATGCCCTGGAGCTTTCTGTTCTTGCGAGGAAGCCTTGGAATCAAGCAGAGTTGGGTCTGATCCCAGCTCCCCTCCTTCTGACTGGGCCTTAGTCTTCTCATCTGTAAAAGGGAGCTAATCACATCACTTCATAAGGTTGCTGGAAAGAATGACTAAAGCAACCCAGCTCCCAGGGCTGGCAGACAGTAGGTGCTTCGGTCATGCCCCTCCTTTAAATGTGGAGCTTTCTCTTTTTGTCCAAGTTTTCTTTCGCCTTTTCTTAAAGCACTGGGTTTTCTTTACTCTTGTCCTGAGGTTTCTTTGGAAGGCCTGCTCTGCACTTGCACCCCTCGGGCTAAGGGGTGCTAAGGCCATGACTCCCTTATGGAGTAAGACCTCATCCCCTGCCCCGATTACACGTTGGTTCAAGGAGCTGCCCCTGCAAGGGTTAACCACCTCCCCAGCCTCCCCAACTTCTGAAATCCTGCACCAAGGCCTGGTCCCAGGTTGCCTAGCAACAGGGGCTGCTCTGGGATGCAGCAGGTGAGCAGGGGAGGGAAAGGAGAAAAGCAATGTGGTCTGTCCAGAACTCTAAATGTCACTGGGAGATCAGTGCAGAGAAAGGACTGTAACCTGAGCCCAGGGGCCAATTTGCCTGGTGGGGACAGCTGCCCTCAGGCCGCCTGGGAGGTGATTAGCCCTTCTTCAAGTGGGCTTGCATAAGTAGCTGGCATTTGCAGGGGACTTTAAGATCACTCAATAGGGACACCCCCGCCATGCACATGCACATCCACGTGTGTTGCGGGGGAAGTCTGGTGTGGAAGGCAGAGTTACTTGTACCCTATCCCCTCCATGACCTGGCCTCTGCCTGCCTCCCTCTGTCAGAAAAGGAGGTGGAAATGGTTACCACTGGAACCTGTATCTTGCCAAGACCCTTCTCATCAGCTGCCTCCACTCGCTGCCACATCACCTGCTTTCTCTCCCAGCATTCACCTCTGCCTGGACTCATCTCATTTCCTTCTCTGTTTGCTTATCTCTGCCCAACTAGAACACAAGTTCCTGAGAACCGAGAGCACGCCTGTCCTGTATTGTGGGCACTCATTCTCACAGAACCCACAGAAAGCGATGCCCCTGGGCCTAGGCAGTGGGGGTCTGCTTGCTCATATCTGTCCCCTCAGTCCTAGCCAAAGGCCAGACACATGTCTGGAGCTCAATACGTGTTTGCTTATTGGGCGAGTGAATGAAAAAACTCACGAAAT
>CAUYQG010121905.1:0-28030 GCA_963574415.1 Tarsius wallacei | reverse complement strand
CTGAGATAAGGGAGTCAGGAAAGTGAAGAAATGGATTCTGTTTTTAATGTGTTGGGCTTAATGGAACAGCAAGACTTCCAAATTAAAACAGATTAAGAAATTAAAGGTAGCCGGGCTCGGTGGCTCAGCCTGTAATCCCGCACCTTGGGAGACTGAGGTAAGTGGATTGCCGGAGCCCGCGGGTTCGAGACTTGCCTAGGCAACTTGGTGAGACCTCATCTCTACAATAAATCAAAAAATTAGCCGGGCGTGGTAGTGCGCGCCTGTAGTTCCAGCTACTTGAAGGGCTGAGGCGGAAGGCTCTCTGGAGCCCAGCAGGTCGAGGCTGAGGTGGCCGGGAGCGGCCACTGCACTCCAGTCTGGGCGACAGTGAGACTCCAACTCAAAAAAAAAAAGAAAAAGAAATTAAAGGTAGATTTCAAGATGAAAAAGTGTAGATCTGGCAGCTTTGAGAATAGAAAGAATAACTAAAACTATGAAAACTGATCTAACCCCCAGTAGAGATACTTAAGCACCATATTGGGTGCCATGGCCAGGACCAGGAGAGTGGGTAAATAAGACCTGAACTAGACCCACCCACAGCAGTGAGACCTTACAGTGAACTGAAGGGAATGCCTCCAACCCAGTGATGGAGTTGGTAGCAACAAAGTGTAGGATTTTGTATCCTTGGGAACTCCTAGATGAAGATTCTTTAGAGAAAAGCAAAGGCCAGCTTCAGGGAACCCAGAAATGGTGGTGTTTGCATCCTGACCTATAGCAGACACCAGAGAAATCTATTTATAGTGGGACCCTGAAAACAGCATAATTACTAGATCCCATATACTCAAACTAATTAAAAATGAGTTTGGCAAACTCTTAGTAAGCAAGGAACTATGGAATTCCTTTAGAGGATTTTTATTAAAGATGGCTAAACATTTCAAATGAATTCCTTCTGAAGTTTTACTCTTTATTCCTCAAGTAGCATTCTACACAGTTCCACTTTTGCTTTCCTGGGCCACTTGGGGAAGAAGCAGGAGCACGAAGAGCTTTGAAGGGCCTCTGGTCATCACAATTGGCTTTCAGCCTTCATAATGGCCCGCAGGGGCCAATTGTGCAGTTTCCCCAATGACCTCTGCTGGGAGCTCCTTTGCACGTTTCTCCCCGGAGAGATGCTGCAGTGAGACAACACCTGCTAGAAGGGCAGAAATGGAGCAAGTAAAACAGACCTCAAGGAAGATCAAGGACAGCTTTTCATTTTTTTTCAGGTCTCTAGAATTCATTTGCTGTAACTTTCTCTAAAGCATTCTATGAAATACATCAGAGAGTAAAATGGGAAGGATAGCTTTAACCAATATCTCAAACAACAGTAAATACCAAGAAACGATTCAGAGGTCTTTTCTAATTTCTTTGCTTAGGGTTATTTTCTCTTTTTTCTTTTTCTTTGTTTCTTTATTTTTTTTTAGTCTGTGATCTCCAAGTAGTGTGTTAATAACTTAGGGGATGTTGGCCTTGACACCCCATTGGTTTGGGCTTCCTGCTGGTTCACCCAGGCTATTTTAGGCCCTGAAATCACATACTTTCTACCTGTTAAGTACCTATAGGTCTCCACATAGAGGCAGCAGAGAATGGACACTGCTGACTTTACCTAGCATGGGACCTCTATAAGTATATCTAGATATAGGGGAAGATAAATTCATTCTCTGAATTCTGTGTATTCTGAGAGGGCTTAAAGTCAATTGTCACAACCACAGATATCCTAGTCAACATGAGGGTGGGGGGAAGGTGAGCTGAGACAAGTCAAGGCAGGAGGACTGGCCCCTTATAGCAAGAATTCAACAGTCTGCATCATCTGGTCCAATGAGATAGAGTCCTTCTGCTTCCAGCGAAGATGACAGTAACAGCTAACCACTGGAGCAGATGAGCAGGCCAGAGTACAGGAGAGGGATTTCTCAGAGGCTTGGAGAATCTGTGATGTCTACAGCATATTTATTGATCTAGGGATCTAGCCCTGATTATGTGAGGATGGGTGGGCACAGGAGTCATCTCCTGAGAATTGGGATTGAAGGAATTTGGTGAGGGGACAGTATCCTTTTACCATCTGCTAGGATTCAGATTAAGCTCCTGCTCCATCAAAGAAACTTGAATAGAATCCAGGGGCTCAAAGACCCATCCAGAAAACTAATCAAACAGGCTGGCTTCCCTTGGCATTAAGAACACCACCTCCCATTCACACTACCCTTGAAAGTATGACCTTCCCTGACTCACCAAAAGTAAGGTAGCAGTAGAGTAGCATTCAGACCCTAGTCAAAGGAGGGAAGGCGGATCTTCTAACCCGACAGATTTAGCCCTCCTTGGGCCAAGATGGGAACAGAGGCCAATTTATTATCACTAAGAGCTGGTCAAGGCTAAGAACAGGAAACGTGATTAGGATTAGGTAAGAAAAGAGGGGAGAAGATAGCTTATTATTTAAAAAAATACTGGTTGACTCAGATGACCATCTCCAAAGTGCCCCTGATTCAAGTGGAATTGTGGGCCTGGTATAAAAGTGCTCTCCAATAGATTGAGAACAATACTTCATTATTTAAGAAGGCCTGTGGAGCATTCATACGTAATATTTTATTATTTGTGTCTACCCAAGATAAATCGACTAACCTGCACAGTTGTGTATCACTTAACAGCAGGGACGCATTCTGGGAAATGCATTATTCTGTGAGTTCGTCATCATGCAAACATCATAGAGTGTCCTTACACAAACTGAGATGGTGTAGCCTACTATACACCTAGGCCATTTGGAATAGCCTGTTACTCCTAGGCTACAAATCTGTACAGCATGTTACTGTACTGACTACTGTGGGCAATTGTGACACAGGGGTATTCGTGTATCTAAACATACCTAAACATAGAAAAAACACAGTAAAGAGATGGTATTAAAAAATTAAGGCCGGGCTCGATGGCTCAGCCCGTCATCCCAGCACTTCAGAAGGCTGAGGCGAGTAGATTGCCTGAGCTAATGGATTCGAGACCAGCCCGGGCAAGTTGGTGAGACCTCGTCTCTACAGTAAATAAAAAATTAGCCGGACACAGTAGTACGTGCCTGTGGTGCCAGCTCCTTGGAAGGCTGAGGCAGAAGGACAACCAGAACCCAGCAGGTCGATGCTGGGGTGGCCGTGAGCATGCCACTGCACTCCAGCCTGGGCAACGGAGTGAGACTTCAACTCAAAAAAAAAATTAAAATTAAAAATAAATAAAGTTTGTTTTTAAAAAAAAATTAAAAATCATATACCTGTATAGGATACTTGCCATGAAAGGAGCTTGCAGGACTGGAAATTTCTCTTAGTGAGTCAGTGGGTGAGTGGTGAGTGAATGTGAAGGCCTAGTGCATCACTGTACACTACTCCAGACTTCATAAACACTGTACATTTAGGCTACACTAAATGTATTTAAATTTTTTCCTTCGTTAACCTTAGCTTACTATAACAACTTTATTTTATAAAATTTTTAATTTTCTTAAATTTTTTCACTGGTAATAAAATAGATTGAAGCACAAACATATTGTATAGCTGTACAAAACTATTATCTTTTCTGCAGCCTTTTTATATCCCTTATATCCTATAAGCTTTTTTCTATTTTTTTTACTTTTAATTTTTTGTTAAAAATGAAAGCACAAACACACACATTAGCCTAAGTCTACACAGTGTCACAATTACCAATATCACCGTCTTCCACCTCCACATCTTGTCACACTGGACTGGAAAGTCTTCAAGGGCAATCACGCTCACGGAGCTACTCTCTCCATGGTAACAATGTCTTCTTCTGAAATACTTCCTGAAGAATCTCCCTGAGGCTGTTTTAAAGTTAATTTTTTTAATAAGTAGAAGAAACACACTTTAAAATAATGATAAAAATATAGTATCATAAGTAACATGAACCGGTAACATAGTGTGTATTATCATTATCAAATATTATGCACCACACATAATGGTATGTGCGATGCTTTTATATGATGGGCAACACAGTAGGTTTCTTTAGACCAACATCACCACAAACATATGAGTCATGTGTTGCACTACAACATTACAACGCCTGCAAACTCACTGGGTGATAGAAAATTTTCTGCTCCATTATAATTGTATGGGACCACCGTCATAGATGCCTTTTGTCATTGACTGAGATGTCTTTATTTAGAAAGTGACTGCACTTATATTTTGGCTTGCCTCTCTTTCTGTGTCCAAGTCCTACTCTTGCCACCTATATTTGTTAGAACTCTTGGCTTCATGTATCAAGCATATTGCCAAGCTGGATTAAACACAAAAGTGGGGGAGGAGGGATATTATAAAGACCCGGGGGTTCATTGTGGAACTCAGGTTTAGTAAATCTCTTGCCTAGACTGGGGAGGGAACTGGAAACAAGAGCTAGAGAGCCTGTTTCTGCTTTTCTGGACATCATTTGTCTCTGCAGCCAGACTTTCTCTGACTCTGAGGTCCATATATTAGCTCCCCTCTCTCTTTCTCCCATTGACTTCTCGCTGTCTCAACTTACAAATAAAGGGAGAGGATCTGATTGGCACAACTTGGATCCAGTGTGCAACCCTTGTCCAATCAGGAACAGCTGACAGACAGTTTACGTATTGCAACATGACTCAGAGAAATCCAGTCTCAGAGACCTGTGTTTCTCAAACCTTAACCTGCACGTGAATCACCTGGATACTCAGTTTATATGTAAAATCTGATTAAGTCTGGGTTGAAGCCCACAATTCTACATTTTTAACAAGTCCCCAGTTGATACTACTGCTGCTGGTCTATAAATCATAGGTAGCAAAGTAATAGAAGATGGGTTGGGGCAACTCCCCAGACCTGCTCTGTGCCAAATGCATCACATGCCTTTTCATGCCCTTCTTCAGGCTCCTTGTCACAGAGTGGAATTTATTCAAATGTGCTTGTCCTCTCTGGACAGGCACTCATGTCTTCTAAAGATGTTTCCCTCACACTCCTCTAAAATCTAACTTCACCAGAACTCCCAGTCTTTAAGTGTTTTGTCCACTGAATTTTCATGGAGAAAACTCTGATGAGCACATACACACCAATAATGGTAGTCTAATCAGTGAGAATTAATTCAATCAAAAAATGTATAAAATATTTATGTATTTGCTTTTTTCTTTAAGGGTTCAATGACTATGTAAGGGTTCATTGATTCCTAAAGATTAAAATGTGATGATCATTTATATAATCACCCAGAATCTATTTCAAAATGCTACAAGATTTTGTTGCCTCTTGTGCACAATGGTGTGAAAATCTTGGAAAATGATAGTTTTTTCTTTAAGAAAGGATGTTGTATATCTAGAGAAATTAACGTCTAATAGGGGAATTCCAATCATCGTGGTGGATAGATTTTTTTAAATTTTAAGACAGATGCAGTGATATTCACTGTTAAAAGTGCACAAACTTCAGCGTGGGTCTGGAAAAGCCATGGATTCTGGTTGCCACCCTGGTTCATTGCTGACTCAGCAATACCTTCTATGGGTTGACCTGACTTCAGAACCAAGGGCAGTGGCCAAAGAGACCTGTCCATGTTCTAGCTAAAATTGTCCAGGTAATGTATGTGAAATGTATTCTCTACATTCAAAATTACATTTTGGTGTGTGTAATATCAGTTGAGCATTTTCATAAGGAAAACATTACATTACATAAACACTCGGTCTGCAGAGTACACATGGGCAGTGTAGTGTGCATGAATTCTTAGTGTTGCTGCAGGCCTTAGGAAGCATCCTAATGATTAAATTTATCTTAAAGCCTGTAAACATGTTTTTGTTGTGTTTTGGTTTTGGTTTTATTTTATATTTTTTCATTTTTTTCTTTATTTTAAAGATGTGGGGTGCAATTCAGGGTTAGGTATACAAATGTTCATGATGCAGGTACCCTTGTTGATGAGGTGTGCTCCTCCCTCCTCTGGCAGTTTCCCTCAACTGCCAATCCCACCCCCCTTCCCCTGGCAGTTTCCCACTACTGCCAATCCCTTTCTTATAGTATTATGATAATTGTTCAAGGTCCCCTTATGAGTGAGAACATGTGGTACTCTGTTCTTTGTTTCTGTGGTAGATCACTGTATGATAGACTCTAAATCCATCCAAGTTGCTGCGAAGTCCATATGTTTGTCCCTCTTTATGGCTGCATAATATTTCATCACGTATATGTACCACATTTTTTTAATCCAGTCCAGCTTCAATGGGCAGCATGGTTGGTTCCATGTTTTTGCTATTGTGAATAGAGTTTCAACAAACATGCATGTGCGGGTATCTTTTTGGTAGAATGACTTGAGTTCCTCCAGGTATATTCCCAATACGGGAATTGTTGCAGGTGGAAGTAAACAGATTTTTAAATCCCGTTTAAATGACTTGGTGATGGCACTAAAGTTTTCTAAATACAAATTTTTTCCTGTTTTATCTATAAGCATTTTAATAGAAATGCTTTCTAAATATTCTATAGGCATTCTGCTAAGCCTTCCAAGTGAGAAATTCTCTGCAGACTATGTAAGGATTCGTTGATTCCTGGTGATAAAAATGTAATGACCTTCTATATAAATACCCAGAATCCATTTCAAAATGCTGTAAAATCTTATTGCCCTTGCACTCAGTGGCATGAAAATCTTGGAAGATGATAGTTGCTCCCAACAAGGCTCTATGTTTACTCGGGTTTCTTTATTTCCCATATGTGTTGGCTTGCATAAGAGCATGCCCTCTCGTCATTATTAACCTCTTACCAAATAGACTTCCTCAATTTCCTGCAAATTCTGAAGGAACAGCAAAGAAGCTGATCTATCTTTCTTCAGGACCAGATGCTTCTGCAGTGTGTCTTTGGTAATTCTTTCATCCATCTATTAGACCAGCTGGAATGGGGAAAGAAGAATGCTTTGAATAAGAATACAGCTATCGCAGGAAGACTTTTCATCAGTCAGAGCCACTGGTAAAACAGTCAGTTTGAGGTTAGAAGTGACGCATATTGGAGTCCCTGCCTAAGACATCAAAGTTATTCATCAGAGGGTCCTGGAACTAAATTGTAGTCTCCCAATTAAAAAACAAACAAACAAAACTAATGTCATTCAGGTGATAGTGCACATCCAGGCTACCGCTAACTTAGAAATTCCCAGACCATATTTCTACTAATCTTTTAATGTACTTTTGTCTAATCTAAGAGATATAGACCTTTTTAATTTGAGTAGTTAATTCCCCTAGTTACAGAGATTGGTTGGCAAATGCTTCCATTAATTGGATGCCCAGAAGTGTCCCATGCAACACAAAACACCTCTTATACAGACCAAACCCATGGCTATTCCAGGCAAAATATATAATTTGTATATAGAAAATAAGACTTAGATTGGGTTTCATATGAGAAAAATGAAAAAAAATAGATGATTTCTTGTGGTGGTGGTTGCAAACCTGGATTCTGAAATGAGACCTGGACTTGAATTGTGATGGCAAAACTTCCTTGTTACTGCAGGGTTCCTTGCCTGCAATATGGAGATGGTCACTGTGAGGCACGCTGAGAACAGGTGGGGGATACAGTCTGCACATACTGGGCAGCTCAGAGCCTCCAAGGCTGTCACTGCATTGCTCTGCCATTGTTCATCCCATCTGCCCAGCTCCACCCACTCGTCACCAGCCCTAAGGAAGAGAAAACCCAAACTAACAAACACTTACAAAGGTTACATAAGAGGGAGAATGGAAAGAACTGTGGAGAACTTTCTAGAACCACTGCCATCACCTTGGTAGTAATGCAGTGAAATTAAAACCTTTCTTTCACCTGCCCTTTTGTAACCAGGCTAACCCAGTTTAATCACCAGAATTTATGTTTGCATTTTTCTTCCTGTGACTACTTCTATAAGAAAGGAATGTCCTGACCTGGCTCAGTGGTTCAGCCTGTAATCCCAGCATTTTGGGAGGCCGGGGCGAGTGGATTGCCTGAGTCCGCGGGTTCAAGACCAGCCGGGGCAAATCGACGAGACCTTGTCTCTACAATAAATCAACAATTAGGCGGGCGTGGTAGCACGTGCCTATAGTTCCGGCTACTTGGAAGGCTGAGGAGGAAGGATCACTGGAGCCCAGCAGGTTGAGGCTGTGGTGGCCGGGAGCGTGCCACTGCACTCCAGTCTGGGCGACAGAGTGAGACTCCAACTCAAAAATAAAAAATTTCAGCTCCCCATCCCCACAGTCCCAGCGCCCCTTTCTTGCTGGATTTATCCCCTCAGCACTTAATCATTGTCTGAGGTGCAGTATATTTGGACTTATAATTATCTTTTCAATTGTCTCCTCCTTCTCTAGAATATAAGCTCGAGAGGGCAGGAGGCTGGGGGACAGAGTGAGACTCCGACTCAAAAAAAAAAAAAAGAAAAGGAATGTCCTATCACTGTGTTTCCCACAAATTCAGGAGAAAATCCCGCTGGGAAGAAAAAAGCAAACCCTTCCAAATAGCTGTTTCCCCCTTCAGCCATATCTGTCCTGCAGAGCGATCTGCCCTCTAAGGGGCTGAGCTGAGTTCTTGGGAGCCCCACAGGCACCTGGGCTGCAACTTCCTGAGGTTGGATGGGATGAGGTGACTAAAGGCCTCTCGACTATTCCAGAAATGTTGCTTCTCTGGAGAGTCCAAATTTTCTACCCTTTTTTCTACATGAGTGGAAAAACGAAAATGGGTAGGAAGGGGAGGCTGAGAAAGAACAGGAAGATACACCTAAGGGTAATCTTTCTCATCTGCAATGGAAGCTATTTTTTTGGACATAGACTTCACTTCGGCTAAGTTGTTGTATTAAAATCCCAAACTGTGGACAACTTAGTTCATCCAACCACGTTTCTTGCATCAGGGACTGGTTACACGGAAGACAATTTTTCCATGGACTCAGGTAGGTGGCGGTGGTGGGGAGGGTCATCAGGCATTAGAGTCTCATAAGGTGCACACAACTTAGATTCCTTGCTTGCGCCATTCACAGTATGGCTCGCTCTTCTATGAGAATCCAGTGTCGCTGCTGATTTGCCAGTAGACAGAGCTCCACTTGCCAACTGCTCACCTCCTACTGTCCAACCTGGTTCCTAACAGGCCACTGGCCAGTACCAGTCTGCAGCCTGGGGGTTGAGGACCCCTGCCCACAAGTATTTCATCCTTTGGAAGGTTGTGGAATGCAGGAAAAAAACAGAGCAAGTTATGGTTTGGCTAGCTCAAGCCTGGTTTAATTCCAAGCATTTCAAATTCAAAGTACCTGGAACTGAATTACCTCTTCGCATTACCAAGTATGCAGCTTATGGGCTTTGATAATCCCAACCAGGGGGGCCACATGGAAGGCCACTGAGCCCTCGAGAACATGTTTTGTGTCTCCAGATCCCTTAGAGCATGGTGTTTGTGAGGCTGGTTGCTCAGACACTGGGTGACGCTCTCCACTCCGCTCCAGTCCCACTGTTAATAAAACTCCTGGGAGCCAATTATAATGCAGTTAGTCCTCCAGCAGAGGTCCCACCTGTATTTTAGAGACAGTACCCGCACTTCTCACCAGAGACCCTGGAATCAGAGTTCTGCTGAGTATCTGCTCGTATTCACTAGAGCTTTCACATTCCTGAATCTGTGAAGAAAAGAATCCAAACCTTGACTTTCTTTTAAATTTTAAAATATTTCTTTTTTTCCCAGTTTTTAAACAATATTTTTATTTTAAAGATGTGGGATACAAGTCAGGATTGGGTACATAAGTGGTCTAGGTACAGGTGAAGTTTGGGCATCCCACTGACCCTCACTTCCCCTGGATTAGGACCAGGCACCCTTATTGATTTTATGTGTCCCTCCCTCCCTGCTCACTGTCCCACTATTGCCAATCCCTTTCTTGTAGTATTATGATAGGTGTTCAGGGTCCACTTATGAGTGAGACCATGTGGTACTCAGAGTCTGTCATACTCAGTGATCTATCACAGAAACAAAGAACTGAGAACCACATGTTAAAACCCTGACTTTTTAAAGGATATATGGGTAAGGCTCGTTGATGGCGGGTGTGAGTCGCCTTGACGTTTTTACCAAAACGGCTTTGAAATCAGAGCAATTTCAGCTCCTGAGGTGATGACATTTTCCTTTTAGTCCTGTGCTCTGAGTGGATTGTGTGAAAAATGTCTAAACAAAAATGTTCTTTCTGAACATTGCAAAATGGTGGACTTTAGAACAACCTATTAATATAGTTTATCTAGGAGAATGGATTTAGAAAAGTATAACATGTGCCCAATTAAGCAAGCTTTTTACAAACTGCATACCAAGAAATCTCAATCCAGCTTTGCTTACAGAACTGGAACAGGATAGTGGTTAGGGCATTGAAATACCCTTGCGTTTTCAGTGTGGCATCCTAGCTTGATGGCTCACAGCAGGATGACACTGGTACTCTGTTCACATTTTGATGCTAGATCTGTCCTGAACAGCTCCATCTGCCAGGTCTGAGAAATGCAGACATGAGAAAAGAAAAAGAAGCAGTCACAATTCTTCACACTTTTTTCAAATCTCCTTTATGTGATGAACCTGCATTAGTGTCACTTTCTTCAACAAGTTTTCTTTCAGAAAGGGATATTATAGAGGAAACAAGTTCTGATTAGAATAGCTGATTTTTCTCCTCCCAAAGCTCCTATCTATCCCAGACCAGATTGTGATGAGGCCAATCATGATATTCTGAGAAGCCCCATCTTTGGTATAGCCTTGATACTTGTGGAGAAGGAGCAAGAAGAGGCAACACAGTTGGTTGAGCATTCACCCCCAGATGATCTTGAAAACTCTCCTAGGAGATAGCTATACTGATCCTGTCAACTTTCTGCTCCCTATTTTTTAAAGAAGGGTGTGTATCAAACCAATATCTTTAAAGTAATCTCTTGACCAAAATAAATGATCTTGGTGAGTAACTAAAACTTTCCTCCCAAATAACAAAGTGATCTTTTGAGTGATCCTCTTAACCTTGAGACCGATCTTGCTACAATAGATGACGCATGTTAAGGAGAAGAAAATAATGAACAGAATTTAGCCCTTTTAAAGTGATTCGGGATCATATTCTCAGTTCAGATGAAAGCCGGTCAGAATGGCAGGAAGCGTCTCTGGGTTGACAATAAGAATAAGGTGATGCCGGTTCATAGGAGCTGGGGGACACAAACCCTCTGGAGTATATATTGAGTATGCATGCCCCTGCTCGCAGCTTCTGGATTTGTTGACTGAGGGATTTTTCTGTACAGGTGTTATGAGACTCAAACACCACAACCTGGTGCATTCCATTTGTGACTGTGGGTTACCAAATGGAGACCACCAGACTTAAGTCTTCTTCCCTTGAGTGTCCCTCTGATAGCAGCACTTGAGTTAACTCTCATAAGACAGATAGCAGTTCGTACTGGAGGTGTTTATCTGTTCCAAAGACAGAGCGTGCTCACGATCATAGCAATGACAGCCAGTCCCTGGCTGCAGAAACTACACCCATGTCTTTCTTCCAAGGAAGAAAGAATAAGACACTTTTACTAAACAGGGACCTTACATTTCTCCAAACAGACTTCTCAACTTTTTGCTTTTATTCACTAATAAGCACATAAAAAGCTGGAAGCAAATAATAAAGACTGAGATATATAAATATATATATGTATAAGCACATACTTATAGCATATAGTATATAAATGATAAAAAGGGAGAGGAAACACTATCTGTTAAAGCTGCCTGTTTTTCACAATCATAGAACATCTTAAGATATTAATTGATTTTTTTCACATAAAGTTCCAATTTTCAGTCTTGTAAACTTGAAAAATAAAAATGATAAATCATAAAGCAAGTAGATCTTCCGGATATTTGCATATTTTTAAAATCCAAATAATCTTTGAGTAAATCATGAGAATTTTAACAAACATTCATAATTATATTTTTCCCCTTTTGTAACGTTGTCTTAGTCTACCTGGTCTGCCATAACAAAACACTGTACATTGGGTGACTTAAATGCCAGAAATTTATTTTCTCACGATTCTGGAGACTGGAAGTCTGGGATCTCAAGGTGCTTACAGGGTTAGGTCTGGGGAGGTCCCTCTTCCTGATTGCAGATGACCACCTGCTTACTGTGTCCCCCCCATGGTGGAGAGGATAGGGGAAACTCTTTATAAGGACACTAATCTTATCAGGAGAGCCCTACCCTTATAACTCTATCTAACCCTAATCCAAAGCCCCTATCTTCAAATTCCATCACCTTGGGAGTTAGGGCTTCAACCTTCAAGTTTGGCAAATGGGAGGAGAAAAGAAAAATATTCAGTCCCTAATACATACCTGCCACATTTGTGAATTACACAAAGCCCTGAGGGATACTAACCCACATAATTTCATGCTCAGGTTGAACACTTTATATTATGTAGAAAAATGAAAAGTATAACTGTATCCAGAGGAAAGAAATTATCTGGGAAATGTTCTAGAGCTATATCATAAGAGTAACTGAAGTGGAAGAAACTAGAGCCCTTTATCATTAAGTAAGAAGAGGGTCACACCCGTAAATATTATTTGCAGATACTTGGAGACATACATATGGAAGAAAGAGTTGACTTCTCCGTGGTTCCAGCATGTGAAATAAGTGGGAGTTAGAAGGAGTTAGATTCTGGAAAAATAAGTGGGAGTTGGATTCTGGAAAAATATAAGGTAGAACTTCCAAAAAGGAGAGCTGCCTCAAAATTGTAAACGAATACACTCCTTAGCACTGAACTCTTTCAGACAGGCAACCCTCTTTCAGACACTTTCTAATGGAAATACAAGAGAGACCCCAAAAAATCAGGAATTATCTCTTTTTGAGGGGGGAGGGTGGGCCCCTAGTAATACAGGCTTCCCCCAATGGATAAGTTTTCTAGGAAATGATTGGCATCAGTGTACCATTAGTGTTGTGAGAGGCTGCCTTCAGTTTCAGTTAATTATTTTTGGAGAGTCTTTCCACTCGTCTGCTCATTCCAAGATGGGTGATTTACGAGCACACCTGCCCACACCATACTGAGTGTTCAGCAGTTTTTCACAAAAACTGGCATGACCCTCGTGCCCCACCTTCCCTATTCACCCAATCTCACCACAAGAAACTTTTCTTTGTTTCCCCAGATGAATAAAGTTTTCAAAGGGAAATGTTTTGCCAATGTGAAAGAGGTGAAACAAAAAATGGCAGAAGCACTAAAAAAGCATCAAAATTGACAAGTACAAAAACTGTTTTGAGCAGTGGAGAAAGCATCTTGATAAGTGTATTGCATCAAATGGAGAGTATTTTGAAGGCAACTGAAGTAAACATATAATAATAAATACACAATTTATAAACAAATTCCAGTTTTGAGGGGTCTCCCTTTGTATTTAAATTAGGCAGGATTTGGACTACATTTCTCCAGAGTCCATTCTGACTCTATAAGATGCTGTGCTTTAAGAGCTCACTCTCTAATAATAATTAGTCTTTACATGATTTGTATATGAATAGGACAGAGAATATAAAGACCAAAGTAACCTACAATATGATTTTTGTGTTAAATAAGGGGTGAGAAGAGAGATTCAAAATGTGTTCTTCTTCCTTAGGGATAAAATTGGGTTAAAGCATTCAAAGAAAATGTACATGTTCTGATCAAGTAGCTAAAAAGAATTATAAACTTAAGAATTGGTTTATAATTAGGAAAATCATACCTCAGGTGAATCATGAGATAAGAGAAGAGTTTTGTTGTCACTGTTGTTTGTTTGTTTTGTTTAGGGGGGTCTACATTTTGTTTATTGCATGACCTGTATATCTTCTATGGAAAAGACAAACTGATGGATGTTTATAACATAATAAATTGTTGGTAAGCTCATTGTAAGAAAAATTAATCTCAGTCAATCTAAAATAAGATAAATCTATCTTGTCGGTTATCAGCCATGGCTACAGAAATGTACCCTTTATATAATCTTGCCTACTTTTATGTAATCAAAGTTTCTGGAATATAGCCTACTGACTCTTTTTTTAATGTTGGAAAAATATAAAAATCCACTTTCATCTAACAAAGATACATGTTTCAGATCAATTTGCTTTCTCTTCAGAAAATTAAGTCCTGTGTAATCAAACAACTAAAAATCCAACCAACCTAAAGGATATCAACTAGAAGAATCTGGTAAAATACTTATGGAGCCAATGATTGGCAAAACTTACTAAAATATGAGATAATAAGGGCAGGACAGTATCTATTTTATCCATCCATTACCTTCAGAAGGTCCTCAATAAAAATTTATCAAATGAATGAAAAATTATTTTCAGGCAGCCATGGATTCAATTAATAAAACATATGAAAAATAACATCAATTAAATTCATACTAAAGAATTGGTTTAATCACAATGGTTTATGTTGGTTTTTGGGGAACTAACTACCCACTGGCTGTATCATCTAGGGCCTCTGGTTTCTTTCCATTTTCTCCCTTCTCTTTGCTGTTTTGTTATTGCATAGGTAACAGATGTTTAAGAAGATAAAAAAAAACTCATATTAAATTTGAATATTGGTTATGCCTCAGATGTAGTAATAAATTCTATTAATAGAAAGTCTGCTTTAGTGAAAACCTTATGTACCCAAAACAAAGATTATCTAAAGCAAATGTGGTCTAAAGATAATGTGGATTATTTAGGGAATGCATTGTTGCAGACTACGGTCACAGTATGAAAAAAAATCAAACAAAAAATGTGAAGTGAGAGAATGGATTGCACTGTTTTATTATATGAAAGTAGAAGATTCAGTCAGAAAACATCCTGACCTGGGATTTAGGAGCCCTAAATTTCATCAGGGTCATTGGTGTCATCTAGTATCCTGGACCCCAGTTAACTCATCAGTAAATGGAGGCTAGGACTTAGTCACAGGAGGTAAGTCTAAAGCTTGCTTGTCTTCAGCATCACTTGAGAACATGTTAGAAATGCAAACTCTCAGATCAGACACTGAACTGACTCAATTAGAAACTCTGGAATTAGGACCCAGCAATCTGTTTTGACAATCCTCTAGGTGATTCTGAGGAACACTCAACTTTGAGAACCATGAGCTTTGAGTTCTTTGGGAAACCAATCAACCATTACTTTTGTTACGCTCTGACCCGGCCTTGCTTCCATTGAGATATGGCCGGGCCATGCTTATCTTTAAGTTCTGGTCCCCTCCCCAATCTGGGGAAGGTGGATCCCCCTTTTCTCTCTCTCTCCAATCTGCTTTCCAAATAAACTATATTTTCCAATCTAAAAAAAAAGAAATCAGTCATAAGGGTTTTCAAAGCTCCTTTTCTCCTCTGCGTTCAGCAGCTCTAGAGATAGGGCCTCCTACAGCCTGGGTGAGAGCATCGTGCTAACCAAAAGTTGAGGTTAGACATGAAGAAATAGAAACTGTTTTTTCGAAAGATCTATTGTACAACCTGGTGACTGTGGTCAATAACAATGTAGGGCATGCTTGAAAGTTGCTAAAAGAATATATTTTAAGTGTTGTCACCACAAATCAGTGATAAGTGTGTGACATAATGCATATGTTAATTAGCTTGATTTAGCCATTCCACAATATACACATATTTCAAATCATCATGTATACACCATAAACAGATACCATTTTTATTTGTTAATTAAAATAAATATTTGAAAAGGAAGATTGTTCTTTTTTTTTTCTGTCACCCAGGTGGGAGTGCCTGGCACACTCACGGCCACCCCAGCGTCGACCTGCTGGGCTCCAGCAATCCTTCCACCTCCAAGTAGCCAGAACCACAGGCGCGCACTACCATGCCTGGCTAATTTTTGATTTATTGTAGAGATGAGGTCTCGCCAAGTTGCCCAGGCTGGTCTCAAACCCACGGGCTCGGGCGACCCACTTACCTCAGCCTCCCAGAGTGCAGGGATTACAGGCTGAGCCACAGAACCCAGCCAGAAGATTGCACTTTTACTCTTCCTCATTTCTGCTTCTTACGCTCCAATCCCTATGCTCACATCCACCAATACAAACAAATTATCAAATGGCTACTTCCTGCTTGCTGACACCTGAAATTCCTTCAGCTAGGAGAAAGCCTTTGAGTTCACAATAAGATTAATATTTTATATATGAATAGCGTTTATCAACCATATACTAAGAATATTGTAATATTTTCTGTGAATAATTTCTGTAGTCATATTTTTGTGAATGCTTTTTATCCATGCGTAGCAAATTGCCTTGTAAATGTCATGAAAGACAAAACGATACCAGCTGAAGGCAGAAGGAGAGAGTTCCCAATGAGC
Organism: Tarsius wallacei; assembly: GCA_963574415.1. NCBI lineage: Eukaryota > Metazoa > Chordata > Mammalia > Primates > Tarsiidae > Tarsius > Tarsius wallacei. Next base: position 11,815 of record CAUYQG010121905.1, on the reverse strand, counting down.
AGGGTGATCAGGGAGCTGCAGGGAGAAAAAAGAGGCTAGGAACTTTCACGACTTTTGGGCCATGTTGAGTTGCCTTCAACGTGAATATTTATTAAGGAAGCACTCAGAAAGATAGATTTTTTTTTCTGTAGCTGCATAATTAAAGCGTTCTCTTTCATGTGTTTATTGAATATTTTTAGTTTGTTTTGGTTTCTGTTGTTGATTAATCTATAAAAAACTTCCTTGCCAAACGGCATGTTGATCGGTGTCATCATATTCATCGTTTATGTATCTTCGTCATCACAATGATGAATCAAAGCAAACGGTGAAGGTGGCTGCCTCTCTTTTCCTTCCCACAAATGTTAGTATAGAAATTTTCACCATAGCAATCTCTCAGAATCATTCCATTTCGTAAGTACTCTGTTTGAGGTAACAATTCTGGCTCATTTCTGATTTTCACTATGTATCACTGATTTGCATTTCGGCTTATTTTTAGCTCATAATCTCTTAAAGCTCAAATCAAGCCTGCACTGCACAATACCTTCCACAGACTCACGGACAATACACACTTAATAACATTTGTGATGATTCTTTAAGTTTTTTCTGTTCAAGCTTTGAAATATTAGAATAATGGATCCGCTTTCCTTTTTACTTAATTGTTCCCTGCAGCTAGAGTTTGTGAATGGTTTATAAACAGGACAAATGATAGCAAGTGAAGGAAAATATGCGTCAAAATACATGTTCCATGTCTGTTCATGTTTCATCTGCAGATATTAAAAAAGTATTTTTCAGTGTTTGGTCCATGAAAATAACACACTTAAGAACTTCAAAATAGCTCTATGATACAAGTAGGAATAGTAATTTCTATGAAGTGTGAAATTTTACGGTTTATCAAGTGCTTTCAAGTACACAATCTCATGTGACCCTCCCGATAACCCTTGGGAAGTCAGCGTAGGATTATTGACTTGGCTGGAGAAGAGGGTCTGGGAATATTCAATGACTTGTCCAGTGTCACACAGTGAGTTGCGAAGTCAATTATTGGCCTGAATGCTTCTGTCACCATGCTGAGTTACCTCTTCCATCTTCATCATGAGCTGAATTCCCCCCGCCCCCCTCAGAGTCTGGTCAACCCCAGCTACATTAGGCCAAGATACATTTCCTCGGCGGCAAAAAAAGAAAGAAGACAACTCTTGAATGGGTAGACTCTTCATCGGAGAGAAGTGGAGGCTACTCTGTATCTGACTGTAAAGGGAAACATCAGCTGACATCTCGGCAGTCCATGATAGTGTTAACGGTACCAACTACGTGATCTTTCAGGGGAGTATATCTTCTAGTCCAAAGCTCAGTGGTTTTCAAGTCTAGTTAACACTTAGAATCACCTAGGAAGATTTTTTTTTTAACTCAGAGGCTTCAGTCTCACCACACAGTGAATCTAGCGTGGGGCTCAGGTACTGATATTTTTGAAATCTCCCCAGATGACTCGAGTGTGCAGCCAGGGTTGAGCTCCACTGATACAGCTGAAATGGAAGCAAGATTTACATGCTGGCACAGAAGCAGCCTTTTTCTCCTTCTCAAACTAGGTAAAAAGAGCATGTCTGTTGACATCCTAACCATTTCTATGAGGAGGCCTTGTATAGTTTCAAAGCAAGCCAGAAAGTTGTGTGTACCTAGGAATTCCTGCGGGATATTATTAAAGGGTTTATGGTTAACTGATGGACTGAATTAATGGTGAGCATTAAGGCAGATTGAACCTCAAAATTTGGGCAGATTAACAAAGTGACCAATGTGGAGGTAGAGATTTCAGGTTTAACTTAGAGTTTCCTATCTTTCACAAGACAAGTACTGGTGGTAATAAAAAGGATGCTTTCTTTCCTTCACCGGTCAAGTGTGCATGGACCAGCCCTTGTAAAAACTTGGGTCTATCCAGAGAAACATAGGAGGAGAGATATAATTAACTTGAGTAAGCAAAGTAATAAACAGCAGCCTGAAAAACAGCTTCTGGAAATCTAAGAGGGACCCAGATTCTGTCCTTAAACTACCCCTTTCTTTAATAATCTTCTGCCCAAGGAAACTCCTAGAAATTACATCCATCACTAAAGTTGCCTTTCCTTGTATTGAGTCTGTGTGAGTACACGGGCACGCATGTGTGTTTCTTACATTGAGTGGGAAAAGAATATGGAAGGAAGCCGGGCTCAATGGCTCAGCCTGTAATCCCAGCGCTTTGGGAGGCTGAGGTGAGTGGATTGCCTGAGCCCGCGGGTTTGAGACCCACCTGGGCAACTTGGCGAGACCTCCTCATCTCTACAATACAAAAAAAAATTAGCCGGGCGTGGTAGCGCGCGCCTGTAGTTCCAGCTACTTGGAAGGCTGAGGCGGAAGGATCACCGGAGCCCAGCAGGTTGAGGCTGCGGTGGCTGGGAGCAGCCACAGCACTCCAGTCTGGGAGACAGAGTGAGCCTCCAACTCAAAAAAAAAAAAAGAATATGGAAGGAGAAAACAAGGCCGGGCGCGATGGCTCAGCCTGTAATCCCAGCACTTTGGGAGGCCACGGCGAGGGAATTGCCTGAGTCTGGGGATTCAAGACCAGTCTGGGCAACTTGGTGAGACCTCGTCTCTACAGTAAATCATAAAAACTAGCCTGGCATGGTGGTATGTGTCTGTAGTTCCAGCTACTTGGAAGGCTGAGGCAAAAGGATAGCCTAAGCCCAGCAGGTAGAGGCTGCAGTGGCTGTGAGCGTGCCACTGCACTCCAGCCTGGCCACAAGAGTGAGACTCCAACTCAAGAAAAAAAAAAGGAAGGAGAGAACATTGGCATAATTATCACTGAGATTGTATCCTGGGTGTCCCACTGAGGAAACACTTAAGAATAAACACGTTTGTTAAAAAGGGTGAGTTATTTTACACTCCATATAAAAATGAGAAGATGAATATATCATTCAAAGTTACGTTACTACTGCCAGGTGTGGTGGCTCACACCTATTATTCCAACCCTTTGGGAAGCCAGAGTGAAAGGATTATCTGAGCCCATGGGTTTGAGGCCAGCTGAGCAATTTGGCAAGATCTCATCTCTACAATAAATCAAAAAATTAGCTGGGCATGGTGGCGCATGCTTGTAGTTCTAGCTACTTGGAAGGCTGAGGTGGAAGGATCGCCTGAGCCCAGCAGATCGAGGTTGTAGTGGCTGTGAGTGTGCTACTTCACTCCAGCCTGAGCAACAGAGTGAGAGTCCAACTCAAAAAAATAAAATAAAATAACAAAAAAAAAAACCAAAGTTACATTGCTAGAGGGAAAAAATGGGACGGCTCCTTAACATAGTTGAGTTATACAGATTGTATCTGAGGTTTCTATTTCACTGAAGACACATTTGACCCCCACCCTACCTGCAGTAAAGAAATATCCAAGTATTAATTAACATTTTGTAGCAAGGCACATGTGTAAATGGATTCAGAATTAGAAAGCCATTAAGACCAACTGAAATGCCTCCACCATCTATAGAAGTCATGGGTACAAATGATCCCACAATACACCCAAAAAGACAACTGGAAGAGACTTATGAAACTCAAGAACCTGTCTTTATTATATTATAAAGGTAAAGAATCTCATTTCTTCAGTTATAGTCGACAAACACTTCTTGAGGGTCTAGCATGGGTTTGGCACTGTTGACAGTAAGATAAACAATACAGTACCTCCTCATAATAACCTCAAACCACATATGAAACAATTAGAGAACGCTAAGAAGCATTATATAAGACAGCGTGTACTAAGGTTCTCACTTAAATATACATTCATACCAAAATGTGGAATAGAAACAGTCAGCAGTGGGACAGATATGTTAAACCCTTCTAAAACAGCATTTTCATCAATAGTAAACACAGGCTTCGCTACAAAAATTATTCACAGTTAGATGCATCCATCCTGATTTTTCATGCTGCTTCCCAACTCTGAGTCCCTTGGTAACCCCTGTTCCCTGGCCTTTGTTCATGCGGGTTTTTCAGGCTTCTGGTCATGTAGTCCACATCCCAAACCTTAACCCCGCTTCCTCTTCCCACCCCCATTCACACACATACCTCACCTACTCAGTCCCTTCCTGGTTCATTAAGTTCCAGCCAAAGATATGAAACCTCCCCTGACAAACCCAAGAAAAGGAAGCACAGAGTACATATCAATAGCAATGTGTTTAAATTCCACTATCTTAAAAACACTAACAATTCTAAAAATGACATTTTTTAAAAGGTTCCCTTCTGAAAGAGATACAATGAGTACTTTTTGTCAGAACAAATCTCCAACTCATGCTTAGCCAGCCAGAAAGGATATGATAATTATGAGATGGTTCAGGGGTGCCATCAGAAAGGAGAGTCAGTGAGTACAAATGGAAACCTGGTCTTTTATGAGGAAGATAGAAAATCATTCCCTACTGTTAGAAAAAGATAGTCGTGGTGAGTTCTTAAAGCTGACCAACATATCTGTAATCTCTGCTATGTACAAAATAAGTTACCTTCTGTCCTGCTTAGCTGATTGGTCTAAGAAATGCAGTCTTACCAGCCAAGGAACACTAGCACAAAAACATGGCTATATCCATTACTCATAAAGCCTTTTTACTAGAAGACCATTTGAGTGAGTTATAAATAGTCTCAACTTATTTGTCAGGGGAATAACTGGGACTATATTAAAATAAAAATTAGTGAAAAGGGAATTAAAATTAACCTAGAATTTTTTTTTAATTTTGGGGGTTTTTTAAATTATAAAGATGTGGGGTACAATTCAGGATTAGGTATACAAACGTTGATTATGCAGGTACCCTTGTTGATGAGGTATGCCCCTCCCTCCCCTAGCAGTTTCCCTCAACTGCTAGTCCCATCCCCCGCTTCCCTGACAGTTTCCCACCACTGCCAATCTCTTTCTTATAGTATTATAATTGTTCAAGGTCCGCTTACGAGTGAGAACATATGGTATGGTACTCTGTTCTTTGTTTCTGAGATAGATCACTAAGTATGATCGACTCTAAATCCATCCAAGTTTCTGCAAAGTCCATATGTTTGTCCATCTTTATGGCTGCATAATATTCCATTGTGTATATGTACCACTTTTTTTTTTAATCCAGTCCAACTTCGATGGGCAGCATGGTTGGTTTCATGTTTTTGCTATTGTGAATAGAGCTGCAATAGAACATATGTGCGCAGTATCTTTTCTGTAGAATGGTTTGAGTTCCTACGGGTATATTCCCAATAGGGCAATTGCTGGGTCATATGGAAGGTCAATTTCTAGTTCTTTCAGATACCACCACACTGTCTTCCAAAGAAGTTACACTAGTTTGCATTCCCACCAGCAGTGTAGCAGCGTTCCTTTTTCTCCACATCCTCGCCAGCACCTGTTGTTTGTTTTATTAATGATGGCCATTTTTACTGTAGTTAGGTGGCATCTCAATGTGGTTTTGATTTGCATTTCTCTGATCATGATGAGTGAGGCTGAGCACTTTTTCATGTGTCTGTTGGCTGCCCGTATATCTTCTTTTGAGAAGTGTCTATTCATGTCTTTTGCCCACTTTTTAATGGGGCTACCTAGAATTTTTTTAAGAACCTGTTACATAGAAATTGTTGTCTAATCTAATCGTTAATTAACACCATACATTTCTCAGCTTTCTTTAAATAAAGGGATATACACACACAGAGACAAAGGTTTTTTATAAATATATTTGCAAGTTACATCAAATCTCATGTAAAGCTTACCATTGTCTGGGACAAAATCTCTACTTGATGGTGATTTATGCTTAAACACAAGAACCTTTCCAAAAGGACTCCAATTTATTAGTGTTACATAGACAAACACAAATAAATATGCTCGGAATAATAGCACAGACTTTCCCAATTTTAAGGTCATAACTTTACATTTTAGCATAATTATTGGACCATTTATAAACAAGAATGTTTGTCAAACTTGTTTTCGTAGATTTCTAGATTTATTTATTCAAATAAATCAAGTAAGAATACTTGCTGTCATAGAGGTCACAAATATTTTTAAGCAAAACATTAACTTCACTCAGAAACTCACTGATTTACCAAATGATTCCGCAATCAAATGTTTATATGATATATTTAGATTCCCTTTAACTTACATATTTTATAGACTCCTTACCACTAAGAAGGAACATAATATCATATTTGTTTTCTATCCTTGCAAAAGGCAAGAAAATAACATGGACAAAAGTGCAGATTTTTATCAATCTAGGACGAAAAGGAGCATTTTGTAAGTTTGTTCTCTGATTAACCCATTTAAACAATCTCGCTTTGTTGTGAAAGAAGTATCCTCTCCTCTTTTCAATTCGTTCCCTGTTTCATTGTCAAATGTTAAACAACAGAAGTATGCCCATTTGATTCAAAATGTAGTCTTTTATCTTGGCCTGGTTGTTTGGATCCAATACGGAGGAGAAAATCCATCTAGTTACCCTACTTCTTTTCCTGTCTACATAGCACTTGTGAGTAAATGTGAAGGATCCAGGGCAGATTACAATAAATATACTGTTTGGTGTTTTCTCCTTCTGAGAAATAACAGTCCCCACTCAGAGCACAGGGATGCAGTGAAGATGAGTCACAGTTGGAAAGATACATCAAATCTTTCCTCCTGAGTCTCTTCATGTTGTTCTGTCATCTCTGGGACCCGTCTATTGCGATCCACTGTTAAGTCTTATAGGAAACACCGAAGCTATCCCTCGCTGCTTTGAACTAGCCTTTAATGGCCCAGTCCAGTTGGAAGCTGGAAGCCGTCACTCACTTCAAACCTGTGACTTTATTCAAACGTGTTTTGTTTTTTACTCTCCATGTGATGATTTTAATATGCAAATAGCCATAGAAAGCGGTTCTTACAGCAAACGGAACTTGTATTCATTTATTCTTTTTCTGAAATTCCACTAGTAAGGATCTAGCCTTAAAAAAAAAACTAGAACACAGGCACCCCAAAATTTTTTTCGTACAGAGATGTTTCTGCTGCATTATTTTTAAGAGTTCAAAATTTAATAACAATCTACATGCCTAAAAACAGAGAAGAGAGATTGATTTAATTATCATAAAAACTTATGTGGAAACATTACGCAGCCACTAAGCACTATATTTGCAAAAAGTTTTAATGGGAGGAGGAAGAAATGTTTTTCTTACTATGTTAAATGAAAAACACAAGATGAAATAAATAAAACAATATCAACTATGTAATATATACATAAGAATAAGACTAGAAAGACAACAGGGAATATTAACAATTATCAGTAGGTGAAGGATTATACATTGTTATTTTCTTCTTAGTACTGTCCTTGTGTTCTTCACTTACTACAAGAAGCATTTATTACATTTTTTTTTTTTTGAGTTGGAGTCTCACTCTGTCGCCCAGACTGGAATGCAATGGCCGCTCCCGGCCACTGCAGCCTCGACCTGCTGGGCTCTGGCGATCCTTCCGCCTCAGCCTTCCGAGTAGCGGGAATTACAGGCACGCGCTACCACGCCCGGCTGATTTTTTGATTTATTGTAGAGATGAGGTTTCGCCTGCCCAGGCGGGTCTCGAACCCGCGGGCTCAGGCAATCCACTCACCTCAGCCTCCCAAGGTGCGGGATTACAGGCTGAGCCACCGAGCCTGGCTTATTACATTTTTTAAAAACAAACAAATGCACGCTACCAGAAGCCAAGTCAGAAAACTTATTTTATAAGCCACTCTGCCATTGTAAATTTTAGGGCTTTAGGGAAGTCTCTAATCCAGTGTATTAATAGGACTATAACAATTTTTCTCCTATAACTCCTAAAAATAACTGATATATTTGAAATCGCTTTTAATAAGAAAAATTCCACATAAATTTCATAACAACATTATTCAAAGAAGGAGAAAGAGGGCTTTTCATAGTTTTCCAAGTCTAAAATATTTACATAGTGAAGATAGAGGTTTGCCATCATTTTTTTCTGCCACCAATTGGAATTCTGACCACAGAAAACTGTAGACTATGGTGCAATACATTGTTCTTCCTGATTCCTATAGACTACGTAAAAAAATATATAAAGTTATTCATCTTATAAATAATATGTTTCCATTTACTTAAGTAATATGATATATATCTTGAATTATTTTTCAAACTTGCCTTAAAATTTACAACCATAATTTTTTTTTTTTTGAGTTGGAGTCTCACTCTGTCGCTCAGGTTGGAATGCAGTGGCACACTGACGGCCACCCCTGTGTCGACCTGCTGGGCTCCGGCGATCCATCCACCTCAGCCTTCCAAGGAGCCAGAAATACAGGCACAGGCCACCACGCCCGGCTAATTTTTTATTTATTGTAGAGACGAGGTCTTGCCAAGTTGCCTGGGCTGGTCTCGAACCCTGACAACCATAGTTTTTAAATGTCTTGAAGTGTTACTAGGACATTAAAAATTTTCTTTCTTTTCGATCACTGACTCTCATGATAAAAAGAGAGGAAGGAAGGGACGGAGGGAGGGAGGGAGAAAAAAAGAGAAAGAGGATTAAGGGAAAAAAAGAAACAGCTACCAAATTTATTGTAAAGGAAGTTAAGAAATAAATTTTTCCTATACGTTGAGAATGAGGAAACAAAATGGTGGACACATCACCTTTTCTCTGCCACAGACTCCTAGGTGAGGAGAGAAGTAATATCTCTTCAAATCTAGAAGAATCAGAGGACTTGGTCAATAAATTGTGGTTAAGTCTAGATTAGAAAGGGTGTAGCTATTGTGTATTGAGAAATATTTCTGAAACTTTCACAAACAACCAAGTGATATGGAGAAATCATAGGCTTCATAAGCTGTCGAATCTTGGTTTGCCTTTTGAAGTCAACACTGAAACAATCTATACTAGGGCCTAGGGATGTCTAACCAGCAGGGGCATGGGTAGGCATCAGATCTAATGCCATTTCTACAGCTTGCCCTTCTTTCAATTCACATCTAGCTTTTTTCTTATCTCCTAGAAGAAACGTTTTAGGCTTGACAGATACTTTGACAAAGTTACTAAGACTTGAAGTCAGTTTCTCATTTGTAAACTGAGTCAAAGAAAGCAAGAAACTGTAAATGAAAAGCAAGGTCAGAAACACAGATGAGGACTGACTTCACCAGCTGGGATTACAGAAACATAGGAGGGCAGGGTTAGGAGGTTAAGGAAAAACAATCGCCGTCCTGGCTCCAGGACTTGAACAAGGTCAGGACAGAGAAACAGGCCTACTGAGAGGACTCACAGGGACTCCCAGTTTCACTGCAAGGGAGGGTCATTCACCCAGGGTCGTAGTCCGCGCCATGTGGGAAGTAGTCTGCTCTCCGATCGCGTGTTGACATCACCGAGACCCTCAGCCTCGGAGAGTTACGTTTTACTCACACCTTGGGCCTAATCACAAACTGAGATTCGTTTGTTTTACTTTTTCAGATGTCTGCTGAAGAGATTCCTCGAAATACTGATTTTTCACTGCTAACAGTACCCCCCACCCCCAAAAAACCCTCAAAAGGTTTTTATTTTCCTTTCCCTTTCTTTACAGCAGAAATACACATAGAATTTGCCTGGAGTATCAGGCTGCTCTATTATCCAGATGGCAATACTCAAAGGCTCCCAGGATTTAATCACCTCCCTTCTCAAGTGAATATTAAACATGGAGCATCTTTCTTCTCAGAGTAAGACTGACTTCAGGTCACCACGGGTCCATTAATCACGATTTATTTGAAGCATTACAGGATCTATTGAATCATATCGCCAAAGTTATGGAAAATATAATTTTCATTTCATAACAGATCTTTTGTTATTAATAGCTGCTTGGGCTGCCTGGCCTTGGAATTTCTATTTTGCATGAATGCAGTACCCCTGTGTCCAAATGTGGATCTTGGCCTTTTGAATAACGTTCTCATATTTTACCCAAGCTTGTCTGTGTTGGCTAACCAGAGGTTTACTGTGGACTGATGAGTGTAGGGAAGCATTAGTGTGTGTGTATATTTCTAAGTGCTTGAACTAACATGGGACAGGCCCTATGCATAGTTGCTAACCTGATGAAACAGACTCGTCACTGACATTATCCAGAGTGGTTGGACTTGGAATCATAGGATGTGCAGGCATCCGTTGTCACATTTTTACTTCGGGAAAAAAAAAAAGAGTGTACATTTTACTGGATTCAGGGAATTAGAGTTCTTGGAAAATGATCGTGATTTAGAATATGGTTTATGTACCTCACCTGGATGAAACTTTAGGGTTTTTGTTTTGCGGATGTCTATCTCATGAGGTGGAAGATTCAATTTCAAGTCAGGAACACATTTGTGACAATTGAATAAAGGGAAAATATGCAAAAAAGCACCTGAACAACCCCTTGGACCTTCTTAAGTTTTACTTGCCCTGACTTAAAATATGCTGCTTCCTGCTTGTCTGTCAACTCTCTTCCCCTGCGGAGAGACCACTCACCCCAGTCCCCCACCCATGGGGTACCTTCCCACCATCTGATTGCTCAAGAGAAACCACTGCCAGGGCAGCCCATGGGCTCCCTTTTTCCTAGGCTCCCTTCATTGTGGTATCTCTGCTTGTTTGCTCTCCTTTGATTATGCTGTGCCCCCCACCTCCCCCGCCCAACCCACCATGAATTTTAGACCCTACTCATCAGTAACAGCTAGACGGTAGGAGAAATCAGGAGTCCCGTAAGGAATGACATGTTGACTTAGCCTAGAGTTATGAAGCGAGGCTGGTTTAAGTAACTGCTTACTTTGTACTTTCTCATTTTATTAATGGGTCTATTTGCATATAGTTTCAGAGTCATGATATGGAAAAATTAGGGAGTGAGGAATGTATGTTTAATGTCTTTTCTATTTTCCTGTGGGTGCTTATGGAGTCCGCTTTCAGCAATTTCATGGTTTTTAGCAGTTCAATCGTTTTTTTAGCTGAGAACTGAGGAAGGGGAGTATTAAAGTCAGAAAGACGTAAGTACAAATATAAGACAAAGAAGGATAAAATTCCTTTGGTGAAAGAGAATACTTGGACAATAAACTCAGATATGAAAGTAAACTTCCCCTTTTAACTAATAGCAAGCAAACATCTGTATTCAAGCATGACATTTTTTCTAGCATTATTTTTCACTATGGAGAGCAGAATTAGTCCCATTCTACAGTTAGAAAAATGAAGACAAAACATTGAATTATCTCATCCAATATAACAAAAAAGCAAGGCAAAAGCTAATGGCTTACAGATGCAGGATATTTTTTAAAGAAGAAGCACAAATCATATTATCTTTGTTGTAACGTGTAGAACTAACACAAATGTTTGCCTTTGAGAATTACAATAGTCAGAAGAAAAAAAATCTTTTTCATCTTTTTTATTTTAAAATTCTTATGTGTATGTAGTCATTTCTCTAAGACAGGCCAAGGTATTTTTTTTATGAATAACAAATTTGACTAGATTAATTATGCAATAAGCTAAATTAAAATTTCCTCATAATAAATCTTACAAATTTCTTCCTCTTTTCACCAGTTCTTTTATGGTATAAAAACACAGTTCCTTTATGGCATGATGGCAATGGCCAAGACTAAGGTCTTCCTCTTTCTCCCCAAATCCCATAGATAATAATAGTTGTTGAACTGGGAGGAATCACAGCAGTCCTTATCCAGGAAGTCACACTTACTGGGTACAGGACACAGAAGTCTCTGCCCTCAAGTGACTTTCAGACCAGAGATGGTAGATAAGTATGCTGTTAGGACTGAACATGGAGCCGGGCTCGGTGGCTCAGCCTGTAATCCCGCGCCTTTGGGAGGCTGAGGTGAGTGGATTGCCTGAGCCCGCGGGTTCGAGACCCGCCTGGGCAAGCGAGACCTCATCTCTACAATAAATCAAAAAA
>CAUYQG010121904.1:0-19597 GCA_963574415.1 Tarsius wallacei | reverse complement strand
ACTCTGTCACCCAGACTGGAGTGCAGTGGCCGCTCCGCAGCCTCAACTTGCTGAGCTCCAGCAATCCTTCCGCCTCAGCCTTCCAAGTAGCCAGAACTACAGGTGCGCACTACCACGCCCTGCTAACTTTTTTGATTTATTATAGAGATGAGGTCTCACCAAGTTGCCCAGGCAGGTCTCGAACCCGCGGGCTCAGGCAATTCACTCACCTCGGCCTCCCAAAGTGCGGGATTACAGGCTGAGCCACCGAGCCCGGCCAATCTCCATCATTTTTTGCAGATCCACAAAGTTCTATCCACAACTCTAAGGTTCAGGTTAAAAACCCCCGCACTCTTGAGGCCTTGTGACCACATTCCAGAGAGTCTCTGAGACTTTGGTGATGGTTTTTGTTTTCTTTTTTTGAGTTGGAGTCTCATTCTGTCGCCCAGGCTGGAGTGCAGTGGCATACTCAGGGCCATCGCAGCCTTCCACCTCAGCCTTCCAACTACTGCTGGAACCATAGGCGCCACCTTGCCCGGCTAATTTTTTGATTTACTGTAGAGATGACGTCTTGCCAAGTTGCTCAGGCTGGTCTTGAATCCGAGCTCAGGCAATTCTCTTGCCTCCGCCTCCCAAAGTGCTGGTATTATAGGCATGAGCCACCACACCCAGCCTTTTCTTTTCTTTTCGAGTCAGAGTCTCACTTTGCTGCCCAGGCTGGGGTGCAGTGGCATGCTCATGGCCCCTGCAGCCGCAACTTCCTGGGCTCAGGTAATCCTTTTGCCTCAGCCTTCAAAGCAGCTGGAACTAAAAGCACATGTCACCCTGACCAGCTGATTGTTTCCCAAGAATCTTAGAAGAACTTGGTAAATAAACCTAGCAGTAGTGCAACCATTGTATCTCAGCCCTAGCCCTGTCATGTACTGCTGAGCCTTTCTGCCGACCAGCCTATTATTTTACCTCTTAATCATTAGCAAGAAACAAAACCGGCCTCCAGAGTTAGGACTTGGTATTTCTAGTCCCTTAATTGCTCTTCTAGGCATCTATGTTTCTGAAAATGATGTATTGTTATCAGTCTTCCATAACCAGCCTCCAGCCCACTACCTGAAGTCATGAGATACTGGTGGCTGGGGATGTCTAGAAACAAGACCTTTGTAACTTCCTTATTATCTACATCAAAGAATGTAACCTCCCGACTTTCCCTTAGCCAAAAGAGCCTTAAATATATCCAGCCTCTCAGTCTTCGAGGGCACACTCGCCTGAGTGCTGTCCCCCTTTCCATCTGTGAGAGGTGAATAATAAACTTTACTTCCTTCTTTGTTGCAATCTTGCATCATTCCCACAACACCGGCCTACCTTGCCTCCGTTTACCCTTTCGGTTTTGATTTATTGTAGAGAAGAGGTCCTGCCAAGTTGCCCAGGCTGATCTCGAACCTCACGCAATTTTTTCACCTCTACTTCCCAAATTGCTAGGATTACAGGAGTGAGCCACCATGCCTGGCTGGTAAAGGTTTTTGAAGCAGTCAAATCTGCCCTTCCTAAGCCAGGCAGCACTGGAAAGAGCTGCTGAGGGAGGGGGCAGGGAACCCAGTGTGGTCTCGGGACTTCTGCAGCAGGATCCAGAGGGCAGACTCCTAGGGCCCAGCCTAGATTGACTAATTCCAACACCTATTGCTAGTCCTGGGGATCTGCAATTTTTTTTTTGAGTCACAGTCTCACTCTGTCACCCAGGCTGGAGTGCAGTGGCACACTCACGGCCACCACAGCCTTGACCTGCTGGGCTCAGGTGATCCTTCCATCTCAGCCTTCCAAGTAGCCTGTTTCAATTCTTCAAGGTACAGGGATCTGGTTCCTTTCCACCTCCACTAGCCTCTAGTCTAGGGGGGCCAGTAACCTGGATGAAGGGAGCAGATACACAGCAACAGGAAGGAGAGTCCATAAATGGCTCTGAATAGAGAAAAGTGAAAGGCAATAAGCAGAGCCTGGAAGGAGGAAGAGTAAGGGGATCTGGTACCATTCACACAAATCCATGGGTGACAACAGTGAGTTATAAGCCTCTCAAGTCCCACAGTTGGGAGCTAGAGATGATGACAGGTGGCATGGGATGTAGTCGTTCCATGGGTCTTTGGCTTGCTGCACAAAGGCACTACAGAGTGAGATACAAAGAGATGTTTCAAGTACAGTTTATGTGAGAGAAAAGAAAAAGACACAACACATTCAAGAGAGAACGTGGGCAGTCTTAAAGGAAACACCCCCTTTGTTTGTTTTTATGATTCAGAGTCTCACTTTGTTCCCCAAGCTGGAGTGTAGTGGCATGCTCATGGCATGACCAATGCCTCGACCTGCTGGGCTCAGGTGATCCTTCAGTTCCACCCTTCCAAGTAGCTATAACCACAGCCACGACGCCTAGCTAATTTTTTTATTTATTGCAGAGACGAGGTCCTGCCATGTTGCCCAGGCTGGTCTCAAACCCCTGGGCTCAGGCAATCCTCTCGCCTCTTCCTCCCAAAGTGCTGAGATTACAGATGTGAGCCACCACACTTGACCTCCTTCTGTTAAAACAGTGCTTTACATATTTCCAAAATGATGGTTAGAACAGGTGTACGCTTATCTCAGTGACAGTTTTGGTAAATCCACAAGCTGACCCTAGCTTAAATGAGTTAAAAAGAAACATCACTGGAGAGCATCTTTGAAAAGGGTGAAAGACCCAATGATGAGACAGCAGAAGACTCTAAGACTGCCAACAAAAAGAAAGCTGCATTTAAAATATCAAGAGTTCTACTTAAATTACATGCTCATCGCAACAAGTGATTCACATTCTCCAAGCCACTTTGTATAATATGTGGTGACTGGCTAATCAATGACGCCAGGAAACCTTTAAAACTGCTTCGCCACATGGAGATCAAGCATCCTGCATTAAAAGACAAGGCTTTGGAGATTTAAAAAGAAAAAAACATGAATATGAAGAATGGAAGCAATCATTGAAGGCCATCACTTCAGCAAATGTGTCTGCACTGAAAGTTTTAGGAGCTAACTGCATTGCTAAAGCTAAGAAGCCCTTTACTATTGGTAAGAGTTGATCCTGACTGCTGCTAAGGACATTTTGTCATGAGCTTTTAGGATAAGCTACAGTTCAAAAGGTAGCATGTGTTCCTCTTTTGAGAGAATATTGAGGCACAATAGTTAGAGAGGGTTAACAATTCACCGTGGTACCCCATCCAGGCTGACAACTCTGACAAGTCTATGGATATTGACTACAAGGCAAAGGTGCTTGTTATTATGCAATCTATTTTTCAGGTGGATGTGTATAAGGATGTTATATGCACTTTTGTTGCCAACCAATACCAAGCCTTTGAATGCTTACATATCAGAAAAATTGGTCTGTTTTTGTCAGTATATGCACAGATGGAGTGGCTGCCATGACTGGATGACTTCTTGGTGTCACTCCTTGGGTCAAAAAGAAGAATGTGAGCCTATACACTGTGTCATTCACAGATGCAGGCTAGCCAAGAAATGTTACCTGAACTTAACATTTTGCAGGTTGTGATTAAAATTAATCATCCACATTAAAGTACTTAACTTGTAACCATTCGTGTAGCTCTGAGATGGACACAGAGCACAGATGTCTTCATTTATAGGCAAAAGTGAGATGGCTTTCTAAAGGCAGATCGTTGGCCAGAGTTTTTTAGTTATGAGAGCCACTCCAGAGACTTCTTTTAGAAAGTCGCCACTGGCAGCACATTTCAGTGACAAGAGTGCTTGCTTGTGTACTTGTGTGACATATTCAAGCTGATGAATGAACTCAATTTGTCACTTCAGTGGAGAAAGACAACTGTGTGCAAGTCAGCAGACAAAGTGGCTACATTCAAATCCAAAATGGAATTATGGGGGCAATGAGTGAACACTGGAACTTTTGACATGTTTCAAATATTGGCAGAGATTTTGAAAGAGATGAAGCCAGGGCCTTATTCTTCCCAGCAGGTACATGTCACCTATCTCAGCTTTCAAGAGTTGAGCATTACTTCTCAACCACCAAATTATGAAGGAATGGATCCACGACCAATTTGTGAATAAGGCAAGTGAATTGAATCTGTTGAGTCTGTCCATGCTAGATGAGGATCAACTGCTTGACATCACAAGTAGCGGCTACCTTAAAAGTATGTGTGAGACAACTTCAAATCCCCATACATTCTGGATAAAATCAAGGTGGGATATCTTGAGATTGTCACAAAAGCATTGAAAAGCCTGCTTCCATTTCTAACACCCTAACTTTATGAAGCAGAATTTTGTGCAGTGATAGCAACCAAAATGAGATTATGTAGTAGACTGAACATAAGCAACACATTTCGGGTGTCACTGTCTCCCATTACTCCCGTCTAGTTGCAGGAAAACAAGTTCAGAGCTCCCACTGATTCTGCATTATGGTGCATTATATAATTATTTCATTATATATTACAATGTAATAATAATAAAGTACACAATAAATATAATGCACTTGAATCATTCCCCACTCCCCCTTCCCTCTGTTCCATGAAAAAACTGTCTTCCACAAAACCAGTCCCTGATGCCAAAAAGGTTGAGGACCACTGATTAGAGCACCAGATTCCAGTAACTTCCTACTATCCTGTTCTTCCGTGTAGCCAACTACCCCATATTTCAAGGTGAGGTCTGGATTTCAGTCAGTGTGTAGTTAAGAGTTATGTCCTAGCTGGGTGTAGTGGCTCATGCCTGTAAGCTCAGCACTTTGGGAGGTGAAGGCGAGAGGAATGCCTGAGTGCAGGAGTTCAAGACCAGCCTGAGCAATTTGGCAAGATCCCCATCTCTACAATAAATTAAAAATAAAAAATTAGCCGGGCATGGTGGCAGATGTCTGTAGTCCTAACCACTCGGAAGACTGAGGTGGAAGGATCACCTGAGCCCAGCAAGTTAAGGCTATTGTGGCCGTAAGCATGCCACTGTACTGTAGCCTGGGCAACAGAGTGACTCCAACTCAAAATAAAAAAAAGAGTTATGTCCTGATAAAACAGTATCCAAATGCAGATGCCTAACCATCTGGTTTCCTAATTATCTAAATCTGCCTGCAAGAAACTGTATCTGAGCTATGATAGCTCCTGAGCTATCCTGCCTCACTCTCAGTGTGCCTTCTGGTGTTTAAGATCTGAGTTCTGGCTAAAGTTCTGTCCACACTTTCTGCTCAAATAATGCTCCTACCTGAGTGTGTCCTCCTATAAATGAGGAGTGATTTCTGGCTAAAGCCCTGGCCACACTCACTGCACACATAAGGCTTCTCTCTTGAGTGTGTCCTCTCATGTTAGGACAAGGGTCAACTTGTCATGAAAGCCTCGACTATAATCCCTGCAAATAAAAGCCTTCTCATCTCAGTGTGTCCTCTCATGTTTGATATGACTTTTGGCTAAAGCCTCGCCCACATTCCCTGCAGACATAAGGCTTCTCCCCTGAATGTGTCCTCTGGTGAACAAGTAGAAGTGATTTCCAGCTAAAGCCTCGCCCACACTTCCTGCAGACATACGGGTTCTCCCTGAGTGTGTTCCCTGGTGAACAAGGAGTTGTGATTTCCAGATAAAGCCTTGGCCACACTCACTGCCCTCTCATGTATGACAAGGGTTGACTCGTCACAAAAGCCTCGCCCACACTCCCTGCAAATAAAAGGCTTCTCATCTAGGTGTGTTCTCTGGTGTTTGATGAGATAGGACTTTTGGCTAAAGCTTCGTCCAAACTCCTTGCAGACATAAGGCTTCTCCCCTGAGTGTGTCCTCTGGTGTCTGATTAAGGATGACTTCTCGCTAAAAACTCACCCACACTCCCTGCAAATATAAGGCTTCTCTTCTGATTATGTCCTCTGGTGTGTGATGACACATGACTTTTGGCTAAAACTTCGTCCACATTCCCTACAGACATAAGGCTTCTCCCCTGAGTGTTTCCTCTGTTGGACAAGAAGGCGTGATTTCCAGCTAAAGCCTCGCCCACACTCCCTGCAGACATAAAGGTTCTCCCCTGAGTGTGTCCTCTGGTGAAGAAGGAGTTGTGGATTTCTGGATAAAGCCTTGGCCACACTCACTGCACACATAAGGCTTCTCTCCTGAGTGTATCCTCTCATGTATGACAAGGGTTGACTTGTCACGAAAACCTCACCCACACTCCCTGCAAATATAAGGCTTCTCATCTGAGTGTGTCCTCTGGTGCTGGACAACATTTGGCTTTTGGCTAAAGCCTCGTCCACACTGCCTACAGACATAAGGCTTCTCCCCTGAGTGTGTCCTCTGGTGTCTGACGAGGGTTGACCTATTTTTAAAGCCTCGCCCACAATCACTGCAAACACAGGGCTTTTCCATTGAGTGTGTCCAACAGTGTCTGTTGAGGGTTGACCTATTTTTAAAGCCTCGCCCATAATCACTGCAAACATAGGGCTTTTCCCCTAGGAAAGTCCTTGAGTTTCTAATGAAGTTTGATTCTGGGCTATAGTCTGACTCACATTCTCTACAGTTGTTTGTTCCAAATCTCGAGGCTTCTAATTCTTTCATTCCTTTGTCTGATTGCACAGGGTTTACCCTTTGGGTTGAGTAGGGCTCTATTTCCACCACCATGTTGCCTTCTCTAGGACTTGCTGACTGTCCTTGGAGTTGGTTGAGGAATGCCCTTGATGTCTCTCTCTCCTCTGTCCTTGCAGACCAAGGTTTGGAACCACCTTCTTTCTCTTGGCCTTCTGCATTTTCACTCCAGCAGCTCTGATCAGAATACTTGTGCTCCTGCGGTTTCTGATGCCCTGAGTTGGAATTCTCTGGATGGAAATGATCTTCTGCACATAAGCCCTGGAAGATCTGAAGCATGTGTTGACTGAGGAATTGCTGACAGGAGGAGGCCAGAAGGCAGGATGAACAAGGGTAGGTTTCTGGTTTTGGTTCTGCTGAAGAAAGAGTTTTCAGTTAGAGAAGCCATCAATGGGGCTGCTTGGCGGTTCTGCCTTGTCTTAGGACAGAGAGCATCCTAGTGCCACACCTGTCATTGACAACACAATTTTCTTCTGACATTCCATTTTGACATATAACATTTTCTATTGCAATCCAGAAAACACCAAAACATCTTCTATATGTCAGACCAGGAACCTTACAGAGCATTCTACTCTGTAAACAGCTTCAGTCATCATTAACCTTTTCATTCGACTAAAATCATCTAAGCCACAGACACTTACATTTATACATAATGTCCAGAACTCTTTGTTCTGCTTGGAGATAATGGCTCTATGACACATGTGGAAATCTCCTTCATGACTTTTCTTGGTATAAAAAAGGACCTGATAGACATAGAAAGTCCCTCAGCCTGAGGGCTTCCAAATGTAGGAGAAAATATGTGAAATATTGATTAAAGAGACTGTTGAATATGAAATAAATCTGAATTTCAGGATGCACATCTGTAAACACTTATTAGATAATTTCTAAGTACTAGGTTCTCTATTAAGTATTGTGGCTTCAGCAGTGAACAAGAAAGACATGGTTTGTGATTTTAGGATTCTGCCACCAAACCAATCCAAAACTTGCTTCTTTTAGTTTTTCAAAAATTAATATAAATTTTTTTTGTTTACAGAAGTACCTGCCTGTAAAATATCAAAACTAGATGTTATATTTCATCATAACTGGATATAGACAGTTGATGCTGATAAATGAACATGTACTTGGCACCCAAACCCTGTTAGACATAATTGAAGGCCACTTGTGAGGCTTAGGCAGAAAAATCATCTGAACCCAGAAGTCTGAGGCTGTGGTGAGCCGTGATTGTGCCACTGCACTCCAGCCTGGGTGACAGAGTGAGACCCTATTTCAAAAAATAAAAAATAAACATAACAATACATTTAAAAATTTTTTTTAAAGACTTGTGGTAATTCTAGAGTTTTGTGACCTGAACTTTTAGTCTTGAGTTTTTTTAATGTGACTTGCTGCTGTCTCTAGATTTAAATAATCATTTAAATAGTAGTTATATGTGTTCAGACAAAAGAAGAAGAAAAAAAATAAGAGTCTAAGAAACCCAAAAGCCACAAAAACTAACTTCTGTTGCAGAAGGCATCTCTCACTACTCTCCTCCTTGTATAATGTGCCCCAGTCTCACCCACCTCCCAGCAATTCCTTATACTGTGGAAACATACCCTTCCTTAAGGTCTTCACATCAGCGATTCCCTCCACCTGAAATGCTCTTACTCTAGATAACTAGAGTTCTAACTTCCTCACCGCATTATGTCTTTGATCAACTGTTTCTTACTCAATGATTTCAAATGCTCAATTATAAAATTCAGTCAGCTACTCTGTCATACCCAATACCCCTTGATCCTGCTTTATTTTATTATTTTTTACTATACAGCAGTTATCACCCTGCAACATACCATATTATAATATCCCTATATATGAAGCTTTTTATTTGGTATCTGTTTCCTTATGCTAGAAAGCAAGCCCAACAGATTACCGTTTCATTTACTAATGTGTTCTGAGTGTCTAGAACATTTTCTAGTACAGAGTATGTGATCAAGGACTCTCCATTGAAATAATGAAGGAAAGAACACAGCCTCACCCAATGAAAACAGATTCCTGTAATTCTCCAGCATTACTTCTTTGTACAGATTCTTCTGCTCTGGGCTCAGTCTCTTCCATTCTGCTTCCGTGAATGTAACTGGTACCTAAAAACAAGAAGTCAATTAGTGTACAGCAAGTCACCATCAATTTTCCTGTGTGAGGAGCATTGCTGGTGGTTCTGGAGAGTCTGGATACCCAAGAAGTTAACATAATTCTTTTCATAGTATACTATTCTCCACATGAAGTTCTTCTGGGCATCACTATGTGCCTAGCTTTGTGTCAAAGCCTGTGAGGAGAATAAAGGATGCACAAAACACATTCCAGGTCCTTGAACACTGCAGAAATGATTTGTGAATCAATTTGAAAACCTCAAGTGGTGTTCATGACAGTGACCTTAAGAATTTGTAATGAAGAAATTCAGTGATGGAACAGCCAAGGATAGGTTGGGGAAAAGAAGCATCAAAGGCCAGGTGTGGTGACTCAAGCCTGTAATTCCACCACTTTGGGAGGTGGAGGCAAAAGAATTCCCTGAGCCCAAAGTTTTGTGACCAGACTGGGCAACTTGGTGAAACCTCTTATCTCTGATAAATCCTAGAATTAGCTGGCTGTGGTGGTGTGTTCCTATAGTTCTAGCTACTTGGATGGTTGGGGAGAAAGGATCACCTGACCCAGCAGGTCAAGGCTGCAGTGGTCCTGAGTGTGCCACTTTACTCCAGTCTGGGTGACAGAGTGAGAATCTGTCTAAAACAAACAAACAAACAAACAAAAACATCATGGACTTAGGACTTGTGCTGTACAGTAGGGAGTTGGGGACTATTTAGAAGAGACAATAGAAGAAAGCTTTAACTACAGAGAAAAATGGGAGTGAACAGATGGTGTCCTACGTCTACTTTTTTCTTGCATTTGTAAAAAATTTTTATTTTTGAGTTGTGGGGTACATGTGATGATTTGCAAGTAAATTATGTGCGGGTGAGGTTTGGGCTTCTAGCGAGTCCTCTCTCCCCCTGGTAAAACTGAGCTACCTATATGATACAGCAATGGCACTTCTGGAAATATACCCAGAGGAACATAAATCGCTCTACCAAAAAGACACCTGCACATGTATGTTCACTGCAGCACTATTCACAATAGCAAAAACATAAAAATTAATCCAGATACCCACTAAAAGTGGACTGGAGGCCGGGCTTGGTGGCTCAGCCTGTAATCCCAGCACTTTGGGAGGCCGAGGTGAGTGGACTGCCTGAGCCTGCAGGTTCGAGACAAGCCCTGGCAACTTGGTGAGATCTTGTCTCTACAATAAATCAAAAAATTAGCTGGGCATGGTGGTGCATGCCTATGGTTCCAGTTACTTGGAAGGCTGAGGTGGAAGGAATGCCAAAGTCCAGCAGGTCAAGGCTGTGATGGCCAACTCAAAAAAAAAAAAAAAAAAAAAGTGGACTGGACATGCTGGCGCAGATGCAGAGAAAAGGGAACACTTATACACTGTTGGTGGGAGATTAAATTAGTACAACCTACATGGAAAGTGGTATGGAGGTTACTCAAAGAATTAAAAGTAGATCTACCATTTGATACAGTAATCCCACTAGTAAGTATCTACCTAAAGGAACAAAGGTCATTGGGTGTGTGTGTGTGTGTGTATTTTTTTTTTGAGTCGGAGTCTCACTCTGTCGCCCAGGCTGTAGTGCAGTGGCACACTCACGGCCACCACAGCCTTAACCTGCTGGGCTCAGGTGATCCTTCCACCTCAGCCTTCCAAGTTGCTGGAATGACAGGCATGTGCTACCATGCCTGGCCAATTTTTTCTTGATTTATTGTAGAGACAAGGTCTTGCCATGTTGCCCAGGCTGATCTTGAACCCATAGACTCAGGCATTCCTCTCACCTCGGCCTCCCAAAGTGCTGGGATTATAGGCGTGAGCCACTGTGGCTGGCCAGGTCATTGTATAAAAAGACATTTGCGCTTTCAGCAGTGGCAGAGCTCAGGAGGTCCACTGGGCTGAGGTCCATGCTCTTTGCCCCCTCACCCGCCTTCCACCCATTGAAGCGTTGTGGCCTAAAAAATAAGAAGAAGAAAAAGACACTTGCACTCCCACGTTCACTGCAGCACAATTCACAATTGAAAGATGTGGAATCAACCTAAATGCCCATCAACCAATCAGTATATAATGAAAATCCATACACCATGGATTACTATGCAGTCATAAAAAAGAATGAAATAATATCCTTTGCAGCAACATGGATGGAGCTTGAGACCCGTAATTCGGACACAGAAAACCAAACACTGCATGTTCGCACTCATTTGTGAAGCTAAACAGTCATAAAGATGGAATAATACACACTAGGGACACCAACAAGGCACAGATGGGAAGGGAGTAAGGGTGTAGAAACTATCTATGGGGCACAATGCTTGCTATCTGGGGAATGAGCCAGCTGAAATACAAGTGCAACCAATACACAATAGGTCCACATAACAAACATGCATGCATGCCTCTAAATCTAAAATAAAAAAAAGAAAGTGGACTAGATAAAGAAGGTGTGGTGCATATACCAGATGGAATACTACACAGCCATAAAGAAGACCAAGATCATATCCTTTGCTGCCACATGGGACACAGCTGAAGGCCATCATATGAAATGAACTATCACAGAAACAAAAAAACTGAATACCGCATACTCTCCCCCATAAGCAGGCCCTTAACAGTAGCATGAGCACTTTTGAAAAGTTCAGGTTACTAAATGAGAAATGTTAAATCCCTGTGCTTTACCTGTATAACAACCTTCTTTCAATAAAGACCTAATGTTTCCCTCAAGTACCTAAATGTTGACCACCTTTTCCCTCTCCAACAGAGAGAATACAGGTCTGATCTTTGGGAAATGAGTCATCAGGACAGAAATTTAAAAATGTAACCCTACTCACCAGCATTTGGGGCTTTCCTTCCTTTTCTTGGGACCAGTCAGTATAGTTAGAAGGCAAACCTAAGGAAAGATAAAGAGGCTATGAGAAAGTAGACCTCCAATTATGCTCTTGCAGCAGCTCTTCTGAGCCTAAGGAAGGAGGAAGTAGTCACTTTACTCAGTTGTGACCTCTGAAGCATTCTCAGGTGAACCTGGAGTATGGCCCCCTCCTTTACCTTTCCTGGCCCTCAACAATTCTCACTTTTTGCTTTATGATTTTGAGTCCATTTCTTCATGATCTCCACATCTTCCCCATTCTTTGAAGGCAAAATCTTCACCTAGTCTTGCTTGCCCAGTGCAGAAGGATCAGACATCATGGACCAGAGGCAGCCCAGCCTTGAAATTCTGCCAGAGGGTCAGGTAGATGTTATTACATCTCAAGATAGATTTCTGCTGCCTGGGGTGACTTCTTCCAACCTAATTGTAAAAGTCCATCTTGTTTCCAT
Organism: Tarsius wallacei; assembly: GCA_963574415.1. Lineage (NCBI taxonomy): Eukaryota > Metazoa > Chordata > Mammalia > Primates > Tarsiidae > Tarsius > Tarsius wallacei. The sequence goes on along the minus strand of CAUYQG010121904.1, from coordinate 7,639 downwards.
GCAGCCAGGACCTGTGGGATGGAGAGGCAATTTGACATTGCTGGGGCCTTTACTGGAGAATCTCGTCTACACCTCTTCAACAGGGATTCCATCCTCTCACACCCTCATCAGTCAATAAACACAGAGTCTCTGACTACAGGTGTTCCCTGGATTTTCTACCTTCACTCATTCCCTCCCCATTCATTTCTAGACCCTCAAGTCTGTCTTATGCCACTCTCCCTTAGCTTTCAAAATTTACAACTTCTTCCACCTCTGTACCTTAGATTCAAACTCTATGCCTTGGATCAGTCTTTGCTACCACAAGCCTGAGTAGAAGAGAAGACAGAATATGATGCCAGTGAAGAGTCTCTGAATGTCTCCTTCCAGACCAATCAGAGCATGCAGAACTCAACTTCTGACACCCCTAGCCCAAGGTTCCATCTGTGTTCAATTCCCTATGTCACTGTACTCTGAGGAGATTTGAGGATCTAAACTGAGTCCTTCTTACTTAAGGACCAGCTCCATATCTCACAATGATTCTGAAATGATAACATCCCACCTGTCATCTCTATATATGTGTACTACATGACCTTATCAGACATGTGCATTTGTGTCTCCTGATGGGCCCAAGTCAAAGTCCTCCACTCATGTAGTCCTAAAAAAGGCAGGTGGTATGAGCTAGGAGAAAGAGTAAGACTGGCTTTGAGGTTAGATTACTATATGAGCTATTGAGAGTTGGGGTCATGTGTTTATAGCAACATGGTGAGACATCGTCTCTGTAATAAATCAAAAAATTAGCTAGGCATGTTGGCACATTCTTGTAGTTCCAGCTACTGGGAAAACTGAGGCAGAAGGATCACCTGAGCCTAGCAAGTTGAGGTTGCAGTGGCCGTGAGCATGCCACTGCACTCCAGGCTGGGCAACAGAGTGAGACTCTTCACTCAAAAAAAAAAAGGGGTCTGTATCAGTCAGCATGAGCTGAGTTAGTCTGTAGTAACAAACTACCTCCCCCAAAATCTCAGTGGCTTAATGTAATGATGGCTTATTTCTCACTGAGGCTCCATGTCAATCCATCTGGCAACTGTAATTGTGCTCAAAATCCTCTAACTCCAGGACTAAAGCTAACAGTGCAGTCACTACTTAGAAAAGGGCCAGAAGAAGTGATCAGGGAGAAATATGATGAAGAACAATACACAGGCTCCTAAACATTCTACCCAAAGAAACAATTCTGCCCATGGCTCATTGACAAATCCAGTCTCAGTGTTACTCCTGAGTTCAACAGGGTATGCCATAAGGAGAGGTCACAGGGTGGTGGTGGGGGTGGGGCGGGGGCGCCAGGATATCTGATGCATTGTAAACATACTGCTACGAGGTCCCAAGCCCATCAACTCACCCAGCCCCAGTCTCCACTATTGAGACTTTAAGATGTGAAGATCTATGGCTGTGCCTAGAACACAAAAATAAAGGACACAGTCTCAAAGTCTGCCACATCAAAAGACATCAGCTTCTCATAATTTTATTGACCAATTCTAGCAAAAGTTTGAGAAACAAATCATTCCTGTAGTGAACATTTAGGGCTCCAAAACATTTTTTTAAATGCTTCCTACCTCATTCATCATGGACACCAAAAACAAACAAGAGTACTAAAAAAAAAGAAAGAAAGAAAGAAGGAAAACTAGAGTTAATTGCCTTTTCCAGCTAACTGTCTGACATAAAACATGAACATCCCAACAGTCCCTAAATTCTTGGCCAATATTTCTTCTCAAGAGTGTTCTAGAGAACAGCCTAGGCAACTTGGTGAGACCTCATCTCTACAATACATCAAAAAATTAGCCGGGCACGGTAGCGTGCGCCTGTAGTTCCGGCAACTTGGAAGACTGAGGCAGAAAGATCGCTGGAGTCCAGCAGGTTGTTCATGGGGTAGCCGTGAGTTGGTGTCACTACACTCCAGCTTGGGGGATGGAGTGAGACTCCAACTCAAAGAAAAGAAAATGCTTGAGTTGTTACACTATTTACTTGGTTCCAACGTATTTATTTGGTCAGTAGCGTAGACATTTTTGTTTGTTTTTTTGGTTAAATTTTAGATACGAAGTTTCACTATGCTGTCAGGCTAGAGTGTAGTGGCTATTCACAGGCATGATCATAGTGCACTGCAACCTTGAGCTCCAGTTCTCAAACAATCCTCCTGCCCCAGCCTCCTGAGTTGCTGGGATTCCAGGTACACACCACTGCACCTAGCGGTAACACAGATATTTTAAAGTTCCAATATCAGTTAGGTAAAAGATGGCAACACAAACTGGGTAACTGAGGAGAGTTTACTAAAGGGACTATTTACAAAGGTGTGGGCAGGACTAGTGAAACTGAAGGATGCTGTAGCACCATTGATGCTCACAACAGCAAAGAGTCTTTACCAATACCAGGTCTAAAGGTGGAGGGAGCAGTTACAAGAATCAGGAGTTAGAGCCATATAGAAGGGTTGCCTGACAGAAGTTTTGGTCTTCAGCAGAGGTACACAACTAACTGGAGTGACCCAGCAAGGATAGAACCAAGAGAATAAACATACAACAACAGAAGAGGGAACTCTGTGAAGTTAGAGAAGTTATTGAAACCAAGTCTCCTCTAAAGCAAATGAATAACTATGGGATATTCTAACTTTCTCAATCCTTGTGAACTAGAAAAACAGGATTTTTGATGCTCAAAAAAGATGTAAATATGACACTGCAAAGATTAGTTCTGGCCAGGCATGGTGGCTCACGTCTGTAATTTCAGCACTTTGGGAGGTGAAGGTGAGAGGACAGCCTGAGCCCAGGGGTTCAAGACCAGCCCAGGCAACTTGGCCTTCACACACCAAGAACTAAATCTAACAACAAGATCCAGAAACACATTATAACCTGAGGATAGCGGTCTCTGTTTCATTTGTTGATGAATCCCCAGGGCCTAGACCAGGCTCTGGCCCTAGTGGTTGCTAATGATTTCCTGTGGGAAGTAGAAGAGTGGTATATTCCACAGTGTAGACAATCAAGAATGAGGTAACTGGTTAGTCCTATCTGGAGGGAATTTCGCTCCAGACATGAAGGTGGTGTAGAAAGCCTTCCTCCTTCAGCAACACAGAACTCTAAAAGGCAGGGGAAAGGGCTACTGAGGGTCCCCACTCATCAGGGGAGGGGCCTGGAACACCCCCAGCAGGGACCTTGATCTTCATTCCCCTGGGCCAGGCTGCCCATTGGCTGCACAGTCAACCCCTGCTGCCTCTCACATGGACGAGGGCCCTGCAATGGGGATGTCCCTGGTGGGAAGAGGTGTTGGCTCTGACAGTCCTGCAGCATGGAAGCTGGGGAAGGCAACTGAGAGTTCCCTCACCACCTCATGCGCTGGGGCTGGGGAAGTAGGGTAGGAAGAGTTGGGTCCGAGACCAAGGGTAAGTGACAGAGAAAAGTTTAAAAGCTTGAGCTGAACAGTCCTGTGTGCATTTCAGAGGCTACCAGACATGGTAGTTCCTTTGTCCCCTCACTTCACCAAGGTTATTTGGTCACAGGGATTCATACTCCTGACCCCCTCAGACAGCACATGGGCATGATCAGGGCCTGATGTGTCCTTGACACCCACATAATATTTGGAGGGCAGTGGTATGCTCCCAGCCATCACAGACTTGACCCGCTGGGCTCAGGCGATCCTTTTGCCTCAGCCTTCCAAGTAGCTGGAACTACAGGCACATGCCACCATGCCTGGCTAATTTTTTGATTTATTGTAGTGATGGGGGTCTCACCAAGTTGCCCAGGCTGGTCTCAAATCTGCGGGCTCAGACAATCCTCTCACCTCAGCCTCCCAAAGTGCTGGGATTATAGGTGTGAGCCACCGCGCCCAGCCTGGGGCAAGTTTTTAATTGTGTCACAATCCTTTGGCAACCTAGAGAGGTTCATAGATCCTTTCTTAAAACATAGGTATTAATCAATAAAATAAAATACTAGGATTACAAAGGAGATCAATGATCCTGAGGTAGATATCAAAATCATTTTTAGACCTGGTGTGGTGGATTTTGCCTGTAATCCCAGCAGTCTGAGAGGCCGAGACAGGAGGATATCTTGAATCCAGGAGTTCAAGAGCAGCCTGGGCAATATTGTGAGATCTCATCTCTACAAAAAAAAAAAAAAATTTAGCTCTTTTTGTGAGGACACAGTGTGAAGGAATCCATGCACAAGGCAAGAAGAGAACTTTCACCAACAACACTGACCACATTGATACCCTGATCTCAGACTTTCCTCCTCCAGCACTTTCTCTCAATTCAGCATGGGAGGTAGCTACTTTTTTTTTTTTTTTTTTACTAGAGGCTGGGTTTTATTATCATCATTTACAGATGAGGAAACTGAGGCACAGAAAGATTAAGCAACCAGTCAGGATCCCACAGCTAGAAAGTTGTTGTGATGCAATCCCAGACAACCTCACTCCAGAGACTGTGCATTTAACCAGTATGTGTACATAACTATGTGTACACTATGTGTATGGGTGAGGGTCTCCAGAGTTGGGATAAACTTTTCAAACGAGGTGGAATGATTTGGTTACACTGCATTTTGGCACAGTATCAAAGCAACCTAACGCCAAATCTGGGAGGTAGCTACTTTTAAAACAAACTTCGAAAATTGACAAAAGTCTTTCTGGGAAGAAACTGTGGGGAGAGTCTACCGGCTCCAGGTGCTGCTTCACCACTGCAGTGGAAGAGACTGCTGACTCCAGGCTCTGCCTCACCACTGCAGTGCTTGACATGACACTGGCAGCAAGGGTTGTGTGGGAGGCCAGAGGCAGAGCCCCACTGGAGAAGATGAAAGAGGCACCCTACCACCATCTTGAAAACTGGGCAGGCAGCAGGTCGAGGCTGCAGTGGCTGGGAGCGGCCACTGCACTCCAGTCTGGGCGACAGAGTGAGACTCCAACTCAAAAAAAAAAAAAAGAAAACTGGGCGGGAAAGTGCTCTGTTTTGCTCACCACGGAGCAACAGACCCCATCTCTGTGATCAGAGGATCAACTACTCAGGGGTTGATCATGACCCAGAGGGAATATCCTGAAAGCACAAACTCCGGAGGGACAGGACAAGTGCTGAGTGTCAGGTGCCCTACCCACTACCCTGATTCAGTCGTGGAACAAAGGGTGTGGCCAGCAAAAGGACAAGGAAGACCTCCAAGGAGATCAGTGTTGAATCTGGGGCTTACACAGCCCTCTCCTCCGCAGCAATCCTCTGAATGTCAGACCCACAGGGCTGGGGCACAAACCCAGGCAGAGCCTGGAGGTCAGCTGCAATAGGAGGACTCTATTCCAGGATAGGCATGGCTGGGGCACCCCCCCACCAGTATCTGGGGAAGAGACAACCCCTCACCTCCCCACCAGAGGGGAGCCCCCTGGCCATAAAAGAGTAGGAGGGAAGAACAGCAGTCCCACCCACCCCCCTGCCCCATCCTCCTTCCCTGATCCAGACACTGGGGAGAAAGCGAATGAGGCCAAGCTCTGCAGATACAGCAGAGAGGCAGCTGAGAGGAACAATTATGGAACCTACCACAAGAGAGCAGGTTTTTTGTTCATTTTATTTATTTATTTTTGTCTGTTTGTTAGTTTTTCTAATTTTTCTATATTTTTCCTTTGTACATAAATGTGTATGTGAGGGTTCAATCTGTATTGCCCACTTTTTTCTCTCTTTCTTCTTTAATTTTTTGTTTTCTGTTTATGAGTGTATGTGAATGACTGAGTGTTCATCTTTCAGGAATTTTTTTGTTTGTTTTTGCTCTTTTCTTCTTCCCTTTTTTTAGCTTAATGTGTGTGTGAATATATGTATGAGGGTTCAACCTGAATTTCAATCTTTTTTCTTTCTTTCTTTATCTTTTTCTTCTCCTTTCATTTTGTGCTGGGTGTGTGTTTGTGTGTGTTTGGTTTTCCTGGGGGTTTTTTGTTGTTGTTTTTTATTTTATTTTGCTTTTCATTATTCCAGTTTGTTTTGGTGTGTGTATGTGTGTGTGTGTGTGTGAGTGTCTGTGTGTGTGCCATTGTTTTTTGTTTTGGTTTCTGTTTCATTGTTCTGTATTTTTTTTTCTTTTTAAAAAATTTTTGTCTATCTTATTTCATTCTACTCTTCTCTGTTATCCTTATTACTGCTACTGTATCTTGGACTCAGGGGTACACAAACATACCCATTGCATCATCATATAGAGTGGTGATGGAAAGCAGGTCTCAGGGAACCCATATAAAAATCAGTGAACACTGTGATTTTCAGGTAGTTTCTGAATCCCAGCTCCCCATCCTCCACCTTATTTGACTCTCAAAGCTACAAGAGACAGCAAAGCTTTCCACCCACAGTCCTGTTTCAAAACAGAACAAATCCAGAGCCCTGACCAGGGAAGAACAGAGGGCTGAGCAAACATCAGAAGTGAAAGCCTCTCCACTGCCACTGAACAACAGAACTAAAGAGAAAAGAGAGAGATCTGTCACAAATGAGGAAAAACCAACAGAAGAACACAGGAAATTTCCAGTGTAACCAAGAGAAAATTTCTGAAAAATCAGAGCCCAAACAATGGAAGTCACCAATGACTGGCATCAGAATATGACAAGGGTTAAGGAATGGATGGAAAGAGTGAGTAAGACTCAAGAAAGACAAGATGCAACACTGAAAGAACTTACTTGTAACAGAGATTTTGGTCATAAAAATTTTCATCCAGAAAATAAATAACAAGATGACAAGCATGGAAAGCAGAATTAATCAAGCAGAAGAAAGAATCTCAGAACTTGAAGACCAGAATATGGAATTAACCCGATCTGTAAAAAACATAGAAAGAAAACTCAGAAAGAAAGAACAAAGCCTATAAGAGATGTGCAATTATATCAAGAGGCCAAACTTACTCCAGACTGGCATCTCAGAAGAAGAAAGGGAAATGGAGAACACCTTGGAGCAAGTATTCCAGGAGGTTATCCAAGAAAACTTACCCCATCTCACCAGATATGTGACCAGCCAAACACAAACAATACAGAGAAACCCACACAAGACATCAAATGAGAATAACAACTCCCTAGACACATAGTAATTCGCCTACACAAGGTAAGCACAAAAGAAAAAGTCCTAAAGGCAGCAAGAGAGAAAGCTTAGACTACCTACTGGGGAAAACCAAGCAGAATAGCAGCAGACCTATCAGCAGAAATACTACAAGCTAGAAGGGACTGGAGTCCAATATTCAAAGTCCTTAAAGATAAACAATTTCAGTCAAGAATTTCCTACCCAGCCAACCTCAGCTTCATCAGTGATGGGGAATTAAAACCCTCTCCAGACATCTAATCCCTAAGAGATTATGCAGATTCCAGACCAGCTCTACAGGAGATGCTTCATAAAGTATTAAGCACAGAAGAGAGAGGAAAAAAAAAAAAGAATGACCACACACTTCCCAAGAGAACAGCAGAACACAGAATCAACAGAGAATACATTGCAATAGTAAACTGGAAAACACACACATACATCAACCCCAAAGCTAATAAACCAACAAACAAAGAAAGAAAAACTTTATAAAAACCTCATGATGGGGATAAACAATAATATTTCAATAATCAGCCTGAATGTGAATGGACTAAATGCACCACTGAAAAGACATAGAATGGTAAACTGGTAAAAAAAAAAAAAAAAAAAAAAAAA
>CAUYQG010121899.1:0-34704 GCA_963574415.1 Tarsius wallacei | reverse complement strand
CGGGTTGGAGACCCGCCTGGGCAAGCGAGACCTCATCTCTGCAATAAATCAAAAAATCAGCCGGGCGTGGTAGCGCGCGCCTGTAGTTCCAGCTACTCGGAAGGCTGAGGCGGAAGGATCGCCGGAGCCCAGCAGGTCGAGGCTGCGGTGGCCGGGAGCCGCCACTGCACTCCAGTCTGGGTGACAGAGTGAGACTCCAACTCAAAAAATAAAATAAATAAAATAACAAATAAAAGGATGCAGCTCTGTAGAAAGAATTGCATTAAAGGTTTTATATATTTAGAAGCATTACAGTGTTTTAAATTCTAACATCCATCCCCATTCTCTGCTTGGGTTTATATTACCCATTAATACTGAACTTCCATCTCACCTATGAACACATTTCTCTGTTCTCTTTTTCTCAGATTTTTCAATGCTTGTCAATACTGTGCATCAAAATAGAAGTTGATTCTGAAGTTGAAATAAATGTAATTTACAGTTTTGCATCAGTGAAGGGTTTTGTAATATAGAAAACTTGAAGACTTTTTGTTTTTAAATATTCCTTATATATAAAACATGTAATTTTGATATATTCCTGTTTATAAAAAAGTATGAGTGTGAATGAAAACATTCTTTCACCTATGTAAAAACAAGGAAAGAAATAACCATATACATTTGGGGTGAATAAAGTAGCATGTAAGTCCTTTAACCATAAACATAAAAATAATAAAGTTGTTTTAAATATGCATAAATTGGACACAGATGTTTAGAACAGCCAATTAAGTTTTGAGATCAGGGAATCTAAATATTTTCCCTAATCAGTCCAGAATCATAACTATGATTGTGGCCTATGGTTCTCCAAAATATACATTCTAGTGACAGTGAAGAAGGATCATACTAAATAAGTTGATCCTAATATATATCCATGCATGGAAGTGAATAGCAAACAGTGGGCTTTCTGTGGTTTCATTCATTCTTTCTGAGGCTTCCTGAAAACAAGAAGGAAGCAGAAATAAAGACAAGGCTTCACTTATTCTTGTAAGAAGTCCAGAAACACAGCACATTGTTCAAAGAAAAGAATATTTAACAGCAAAAACAACAACAACAGCAGCAAAAAACTTTATGCACTCTATTATTCCAGAAGGAAAGAGGATTCTGAAGGGTGGAGAAGAGGAGGAGGAAAAAAGAGGAGGATGAGGAGTAGTTTTCTCTCAAAAAGAACATTAACTGCAGGACATTCTTGCTCTCTTTTTTTTCTCTTCTTTATTTTAAAGATGTGGCATACAATTCAGGGTTAGGTATACAGATGTTCATTATGCAGGGACCCTTGTGGATGACATTCTTGCTCTCTCTGCATTGCCTTTACTGCTTTTGTGTAGCAATGGCAAAACTTGCCAGAGTGAGATGTTTTGAAAGGTTAATCCCTAATTGGCACCCTTCATCACGCTCTTAGTGGAGATTTTATGGGAAACCTAAATAGGAAAATATAGAGAAAGCAGAATCCAGACATATTGAATAGAGACACAAACAATGGAACGTGTGGACGAGAATTTAAATGTGTGTCCACGTAGACTATTGGGATGTACCATGTATATTAATTGTTGTGACTCTTTCTCTATGCATTCCAAGAGGGAAAACACAAGGTCTCAGGAGATACGAGAGATACATATCTCTTAAATAATTATGGGTTGTTGCAATGAAAGCCTGGTATTTTTGTTAGTAACTTTATTAATTAACAATTTCAATAACGCCTAATGCGTCTCTAAGATAATTGACGTTTATCCCAACGATAGTTGATTGATGATCTGTGTAATTTATAAATGCATTTTTATAAATGAGTTTTCCATTTATGAGATGGCATTGGGTAATACAGTTCGTTGATGATCAATGTAATTTATAAACACATTTTTATAAATAAGTTTTCCATTTATGAGATGACATTGGGTAAAACTTTCAGGACTCTGGTTCAGGAGCCAATTATCAAAGAAACACCACCAAAATTACATTATCGTCATAAAAGCATCAAATTTACAAATACTTTTTTTCTAAGTGATGGGTGATCAAACAAAAGTGGTGAACGTATAAATATTGATCAGGATATGTACTGAGGGTGCCAGAGAAGTGTTTACACATTTTCAGAGACGTTCTCTATGTATGACTTTTAATTCTCTGTCATCAGAAATGTCTGGACACTGATGGGAGCCACTTGGAGCACCTCTTGCAACTGCAGAAGTCAGATGTGACTTGTGTTCACCTTTTGTTATCAGTAGATATTGAGTGTTGCAATTTTAATACAGTTTTTCCCCTTCTTAAAATGTGTATATCAGCCAGGCGTAGTGGCATGCATCTGTAGTTCTAGCTACTTGGAAGGCTGAGGCGGAAGGATTGCCTGAGTCCAGCAGGTAGAGGCCACAGTGGCCATGAGGTGCCACTGCGCTCCAGCCTGGGTGACAAGAATGAGACTCCAACTCAAAAAATCAAAAAAACTGTATACTTTTTGGGGCATCCTTTGTATCTATCCTTCTCATATCTGTGCGTATATGAGAAGGGACCCCCAAAATTGACTTTACTTATAAAAAATTGTACATTTACTCTTGCATGTTTAAACATCAGTCACCTTCATGATCTTCCCTGTATGATGCAATACACCTACTGAGATGCTTTTTCCACTGCTCAAAACGTGTTTGGAATGTGTCAATTTTGATACCTTCTAGTACTTCTGCTGTTTTCTGTATAACCTCTTTCGCACTGGCAAAAATGTTTCCCTTGGAGGCCTTTTATCATCTGGGGAAACCAAACAAAAGTGGCTCAGGGTGAGAGCAGATAAATAGGAAGGGTGGGGCAAGGGGTCATGCTATGTTTGGTAAAAAAGTGAACTCAGCATGGCGTGGGCAGATGCTTGTGGTGGTGGAGCAGTCACTTGTTTGCCACAACTCAGGATGTTTCTTTTGCAAATGGTGTCTCACAACACCACCAGCTGGGACATTGATGCTGGTGGATTCCTAGGATACTTAGTGGGGGATGCTTGTGCTACAAGGGACCCACCCTCTGAAAAATAATTCTATTCTTTGGGGTAGGTATACACACACACACACACGTATACATACCTACATATACGCAGAGAGAGAAAAGGAGAGAAGGCATAGATAGGTGATTAGATAGATAGATAGATAGATAGATAGATAGATAGATAGATAGATAATAGATAGGTACAATAGTTCGATTTTCAGCTGATGTGAGAAGTTATTTTGATCAGTTTTGGATGTCTCTCCTTATGGCGCGAAAATGGTGAATCAAAAAAGAACAGTTATACACTATGTCAGAGCTTCCGTAAGCACACTACTCTTGACTATTATTCTCTTTTGTCATGTTTGAAGTAGATGTTTAAGTGTGTGATCCTTAAAGAATGCATGTTTTTTGCAACCCTCCTTCTGCCAAAAGACTGTCTTACGGCTTGCTGAATAATCATATGCTTTTTCATTTGGGCTTGTGGTTTCTCTAGCAACCAATACCAGCAGAATGTTCTTTTTTTATTTGTTTCACTTTCTTGTGACATCAACTCCATCTAAGGATCTTTGCTAAATATTTTGAAAAATTACAGTATTTCTCAAGCTCCTGGCTCCTTTGTTTCTCTCTTAATTTAATGGCTAGATAGAACAATATTCAATGGCTGAAGCTAGATGAAATAATAGGTGGGAAGACCATACATTTGATCTGTTTTGTGCCAGAGAGGGGAATCACTTTGATCAGCTGAAAAATTTTGCAAGAGTTGCATAGCTTAAAATAAAGCCTTTGATCTTATCTAAGATAGAAAAGCTATTTAAAATAGCTTAAAGCCTATATTATCTCCCACAGGGATCTAAACACATTTGGTTCCTCCAACACCTGGACCCTTTTATTTCCCTCATTTCTACTTACACAATGCTCTTTCCGGAGCTTACATCTTCCTAGTTTTACACTGTTACATGCAATTAATAAAACCAGACCACATCCACAAAATCCTGTTTTCCAAGTTATTCACTTAGAAATACCAGCTCATTGGTCATGTAGTCTAACTTTCACATTACCATAGGTGATATCCCCTCAAAATTTTTGCCAGTGTGCAGATGGATTTTTCAGCCATGCCCCCAGATTTATCTTATAATTCACTGTCTTTTGTAAGAATCCTATTGCCAATGCTACCAGTTTTAAATGTATTTATTGTCACTGTAAGCTAACTAGCCTAACGAACAATTCCAAAATCTCACTGGATTTCTTGCTTGTGCCTCAGTCCAAAGCAGTGCAATTGTGCCTTCCCAATGGTTGACTAAGAGACCAAAGTTTCATCATATTAAATATTTGGATTAAAGAAAGCACTGATGTATTTCAGTCAACAGATAAGGAAGAGTGAAGTGATGGGCGCTGGAAATGACACATAACTTTTACTACTTGCGCTAACAATTAGGGCTAAAAATTAACTATATGTCCCTATAAGAAGAAAGAAGAAAACATGACTGAGAAATATAGTTCAACTATTTTCCTAGAAATAGCAAAGTGGTTTGGCGAACACATACCATATCTCTGTATCTGTGCTTTGGTCACCAAATATTCACTTCTTCATCTCACACTTCGAAAACACTTTGCCAAGTGAAACTAAAACACAGTCCCACTGAGTTATCCTGCCAACCAAAATACAGGATCTCCATGTGTCCTGGAATCTCTGCCACGTGGTATGTTGTTTAGATATAATAACTGTGGTTCTTGTAATCTACAACTAAAGAGAGATGTTATCTACCCCCACCCCTTCACAACATGTATACTGTTTTAATTTTCTAAAGCTCATTTATAAAAGAAAAGAATGTAGGGCATAGCAAAATGGTCCTTGATAATATAAAATTATCTCCATCGGGCAGTGTGAAGCTTCCCTATATTTGTAGAGAGAATAAAAAATACAGCGACTCTAGTCATGGAATTCTGAGGACTCAAGCACTTCAGGCAGAGGTATTTGTTTTTACTGGTAATGCGCTTTTCTCAAAAAACAATTTGCTAGACCTCTGATCTATATGCTGCCAGTTAGTCCCACCTGGTAGTTGCCACTGTGGTAGTTAGGTCTAAATATAGTCCTCAATTTTCTTTTCTTTGTTTCTTTATTTCTCTTGTCTCTTTCTCTGTCTCTCTACTCACTCCCTTCTTTCTCCCAATCTTTAGGTTAAAGGTAATTGTCATGAGGATCTCAGATTTAAAAAGAAAGGCTTTCAACTTTAAGGCCTTTTGACTTAAGTAATTTCTCAATCTATTCTTTGTTCCCTCTCCATCCTAACGGGGATCTAAAGGAGGTTAGCTTTCTTATTCTTTCTAAAATACCCAAGAAAACTTAAAAAAACTATATTTGCTGTGAACCCCTACCTCACGTCTGCTGCACTGTATTCTATACACCCCCTCTTAGCTCACGTTTAATATGTTATATAAATTCTTAGCTCACGTTTGATATGTTATATGGTTCCTACCTCACATTTACTGAATTTCTGACTCTACCTTAAATCCTGTGAGACTGGGCATGTAATAGGTGCCTGGTAGTGACTGTAGTTGTAAAGCTATAATTTAAAGTTATAATTTAAATTATAGCTTTAAATACAAATATAGGTTTGTATTTAACCCTGCTAAGCTTCAACTCTTGCAAGGAATGTAAATGCTGAGCAAGCAACAAGCCCCCTCCCAAACATTCCTTTACCTAGATTACAGTAGACCCAGAAGTGCCAAACCCAGTGGCACCAGGCACCCTCCTGACAGGCAGGCTTTGCGTTATCTCAAACCTGCTTGCCTGCTTGCTCAAACATTTTGCTCCGCTAGCAGTTACCTGTCTATCACAGATAACAAAGCCGGGAGCCCACGCAAATTAGGCTTGAATCAACCAATCAAAATTTCCATAACTACGTCACATAGTTTTTATCCAACCCTGTATGCACAAGTCTGTAAAACCCCCCACCCCCTCAAAACTATGTATAAAAGGTGCGCAATAACTTGAATCTGGGCTTGTCCATCACTGAAGCCGCTGTCGGTTTCAAACGCGATCCAAGGCTCAAGCTTGAATAAAAGACCCTCGTGTTCTTGCATTGGGGCTGACTCTCTGGTAATCTCTCACTCTGGATTATTGGGTACAACACTTTCAAAGTGGAGACATCTGGATTTTGTCTATTTCCTTGTAATGGACTGATTTTCCACTGACCCCATGTCTTGTACTACTTTGCAAAATGCAGTTCATTGCAGCCAGTTAGCTAGCTAGCATTTTGATACTTTCTTGCCACCTTTCACAGCAAGACCTGCCAACTGTTAGAAAGGTATATGGTCTGCCCTTAGGCTTTCATAAGAGAATTATTTCAAAATATGTTTCCACTGCATTGCGTTCCTGTCTCCAGTACAAGTTGCCTCGCCATCCAACTGCTAATCCAATGATATTCATAAAGTCTTTCCTTATGTTCTGTACCACTGCCTGCATTGCACTGATTGGGGTAATTAATTGAACCTACTCTATCAGAAGCCGATAAACTCACTGGTTTAACAAACACAATATTGTTGTGCTTATGTGGATAACTGGAGCTAGGGAAGTGAGTGCTCGCTATTCCATTTGGTCATTTGAGGACATAGGTCTAAAAACGGTTCTGCCATTCAAAAGCCTTGAAATGACCTACTAGGTCTTCTCCAAATATTCGACGGACAAGGACAAAGACACATTGTGAGAATTATAGGAGCCGTTTTAAAGGCCCGGCCTGAAAGGAGGAGATATTGCCTTCAGCCACATGTCACTGAGTATTCCTGATCACATGGCGTCTGTTTGGCTAGGAAATACAAGCTTTTCATATGCTGAGAAGGAATGAAAAGAATTCAATGAATGCATAGTATTGTCTCTATATTACAAAGGAGTCTAGAGGTAGAGATGTTGAGTACCTTTAAAATATGATATTTCTGGCTATTGCCTTACTAAATCTTGCTGTGGCCATGTGCTCTTTGAGCTATGGCTGTCGCCATGTTTCCTGGCTTTGGTCTCCTCCCCTACCTTGGGGAGGTGAATCTTCTCTCTCTCTCTCTCTCTCTCTCTCTCTCTCTCTCTAGTTTGCTTTCTAAATAAACTATATTTTCCAATCTGAAAAAATTAAAAATAAAATACGATACTGAGGAATTTTTTTTTTTTTTGCTTTGACCTTTAGCAAAAGCCACCATGGCCTCCAGAAAACCATGGCATGAAGCACCACCATTGCTATCTTAGTGTGTGGTCCTAAGTCACCCAGACTACATCTACGCCTGAGCAGCCTTCTTCTCAATGCATTTTGGGTTAGGATCTACTTCATTTGTGTTTTATAAGTTATCCGAATTTGTCTGCTTTTTTAATCCATGATGCTAATTTTATGTGTCAACTTGCTAGACCATGGAGTGCCCAGAAATTTGGCCAGAAATTATTCTGGTTGTTTCTGGGAGAGTGTTTTAAATTACTAGAGTACTAAAATGGATTGGGAAAAAAAGAGTGCTCTTCTTAATGTTGATGGGCCTCATTCAATCAGTTGAAGGCGTGATGAGAAGAAAAGGCTGACCCTTAAATGAAAAAGAAGGAAACTTTTCCTAATTGACTGCCTTCAGATTGGGACATGTTTCCTTCCTGTCTTTGAACTTGAATTGAAACATCAGCATTTTGGGGATCTGTAGCTGCTGGTCTTCAGAGTGAAATTTACATCATCAGTAAGCAAGTTTTCTACCATTGGGTGGTAGAAGACAGAAGCAAAGGGATAAAAAACAAAAGAAATACTAGTGAAATGCTTACAACAACAAAACCAAAAATGAGCAGCAATAGATCATTAGCAAATATAACTAGAGGTATTTATGACATCATCATATTTCCCAGATACACACTAGAAAATCACATCATTTTCTCTCCCTTTTGTTTTCTTTTCCCGTCTGCCTGTGGTAAGCATTCTGTCCCCAAGGAGCACCGAGTAGTTTATTCAAACACCCCAATGACTTGGTAACTAAGAATGTTAATTTCAACAGTAAAGTCCTACTGGTCACACTTGGCTGGAAACCAAAAACACATGCTCCAGACAGCTTTATCAGTAAGGGATGAGCTATTTTGATCTCTATTTGCCTGATTACTTTGTCTAACCAATAGCCAAATATTCCAACTTGGGAAGAAAGGGCATTCATGAAATAATGTTTGACAACTCTAATATTTGGAGCATTGTTGATGAATCTCGAAAGAAGTATAAGAACTTGGAGTGGAAAGAGCAGCTTTTAGTACAGACCTGCTCTGAAGATCATTTGGCCTTTGATCTTGATTATCACACCTTATGATGGTTTTGTCTATGGGCAGATGACATCTTTTATTAACTCACTTTAACAAATGCTATCACTTGGCCAAGCTTGCAGAGGACGCTAGCACAGGTATTTTATTCTTTTAAGTACAAAGGGAATGGTTATTTATTTATTTGTTTGTTTTAATTTTACTCTTTCCATCAGGTTTGCAGTCAAGAACATTGAACCCGTGTTCCATTTGCTTTGTAAATGCTAGCGAAGTTTCGGCTTTAAATTCTGTTCAGACGTAGAAAGAATATGCTAAATTGGCAGCTAATACTTCATTCTTCTTTATTATGTTTTGAACTGCATTCAAGGCAAAGAGTGAACTACTGACTAGCTAACCTCTTGAACTTATAAAGTTTATTAAAATATTTTGCAAAACAAAATGGATTCAAGTTGACTAAATTTAGAAGCTCTGAAAATAGATTTAGATTTCCGAGTTTCTACAAGGACCATCACTTAAATCAACAACTGACTGTATTAATGAACAAACAAAACGGGAGACCAGTATAATACAGATATTTAGATCGGCACTGAGAAATGTGTAAAGGAAATTTCAGAAATCTGTGCTTGGAACACCCTGTCTCTGGCCGTCCTTTACTCAAAATATGAAGGATGAACTGGTGTGGTTGGAATGTATGTTTCAATACTATTGTCAACACGAGAGTATTCATAGAATAAAGACAAAATTATAAAAGCTTGTGGCTTAAAATGAAGAAGGAGAGATTATTTTAAGAAAAATGTAGCCCTCACCAGAACATATTAAAAAAAAATAAAGGAGCACTTTTTACATTTTAAATTTCAAGAAAGACAAATATAATAAATATAAGAAGTGCCCCCCACCCAGATATGCTGCGTTTTATTCTTTTTCTTTTCTTTTTTTTTGAGTTGGAGTCTTACTCTGTCACCCAGGCTGGAGTGTAGTGGCACGGTCACGGCCACCCCAGCGTCAACCCGCTGACCTCAGACGATCCTTCCGCCTCAGCCTTTTAAGTAACTGAAACTACTGGCCCACACTACCCCACCTGGCTATTTTTATTTAATTTTACTGTAGAGACGAGATCTCGCCAAGTTGCCCAGGCTGGGATATGGCTGCTTTTAAAGAAGCAATACAAAAGGTAGGTGCTATAGTCTGAATGCTTGCTCCTCAAACCTCATGTTGAAATTTTGATCCTCAATGTTGCAAGTGGGGCCTGATGGGAGATGTCTGAGTCTTGGTGCTGCTCTCATGGCAATAAGTTCTCATTCTGTTTGCTCCTGCAAGAGCTAGCTGTTTAAAAAAAAAGAGCCTGACACTTACCTGCCCATCTCTTGATTCTTCTCTTGCCAGGTGCTCTGGCCACATACTGCTTCTCCCTCATCTTCTGCCATGAGTGGAAGCAGTCTGACGCCCTTAACAAAAGCAGATGCTGGGGTCATGCATCTTGCACAGCCTGCCAAATTGAACCAAAAATCAACCTCTTTGTACCCAGTCTCAGATATTCCTCTATACCGTTGCAGGAGTTTTGAACTTCACGCTGTCAGCGTAAACCAGCAACCTCGGGTTCTTGTCCCACGACCAAGATTAAGGAAAGCGGACACCAAAAGGATGCGTGAAAGAAGGCATTGGCTAAACTCTCCAAAAAAGAGAGGGGGCCTGAAATGTGTAACACGTGCTAAGAGTTTGTTTGTGGTTTTATTTTATCTTTTCTTGGGGCATTTCTCTCATTTACATCTCATCCGCCTCTTCCTTCCTGAGACCTAATCTTTATTGCACATGGGGGTCTTTGACCAAGGTTACGCCATCTTGAATATTACCCATAAGTATCGCAGAAAAGTCCCGGGGTGGGGGGGGGGGGTGGTAAAACCGCAATGCAAATGCCACGTTCATGATATTATAATAAGCCAAGGTCAAGTTAGGACATTGAGTTTGGCTACTGCGCCTGTGTTTAAACAGCAAAAAGTCCCTTTAAGCACTACATCCTGGGTTGAGAAGATGCTCTTAACTGCATTAACTACTTTTTTAAGCTAACAGTTACAGAAAGGGGGTGGTGCAGGGGCGTTCCGCAGATGTTGTGTCTCCTTGAGACCCTCCTTCTCTGCCTGACCAGCTTCTAACGACCTCTTCTCTCAATATCAACATAGACTAAGGAAGAAATATAACCGTTGCTATAATAGGTTATAATATAATAACATAATATGTTATGACAAAAATGTGTGAAGCCCATATGAATGTGCTAGAGAAAGAAAGGTAAAATATTAGAAGATATGTTTGGATAATTGCAGCATAAAGAGCCAGAAGCTAGGAAAATATGAAGAAGGCTCGTCTACAAATCTTTAGATCCTAAGAGACATTTAAAACCTCCTTGAAGGTTTGGGAATTCTACCAACTGGCTATTGAAAATCTGCACAAATTTGCAAAGTAGAAGTCAGAATGATCAATCTAAAAATTAAATACACAGATAGATATGTAGACATAGATATAAATAGTTCAAGGTGAAAGAATTATATGTGGACAAAGGATTGTGCTTGAAAAAAAAAATTGTGAAATGTGGATTCCATAGGAAGGAGAGGAATGTTGAGTCTATTAGAGAAGCACCAGTCAGGATGATGATAGAATTCAGGTCAAGAGAATTTTGGAGAATTTTCACTCTTTGGGAGCATCAACTCCAAAGATAAAAATGTGATCAACATTTGGTTAAATCCAATACTTCATGATAAAAACATCTCAACAACTAAAACTAGAGCAGAATTTATTCAACCTAAGGAAGTTCATTTCTGTAACATCTACGTTAACATCTTATATTATGGTGAAAGACTAAATGTTCTCCCTTAATACTAGAAGCTAGTTGAGGATGACCAATATCACCAATTACATATAACATTGTACTAGATACTCTAGGTAGGAGAATAAGTTAGGGAAAAATTTCAAAGAAATTCATATTTTTTAAAAAAGACACAATGTTTTATGCCACTGGTGCCAAAAAAGTATACACATTATACATATTTTAAATGATGCTATCTATGTATTGCCTTTCTAAGTTGAATTGAATTATGGTAGCAATGTGTAGTGTGACATCCACTCAAAATATGGCTTTAGTCAAAGGAATACTAGTGTGGCCATCCTCCAAAGGCAGGACAGGCAAAGAAAATGGCAGAGGCATGGTTGTCATTCAAGGAGCATAAGATCATTTTGAAGTGGTATTTGAAATTCGAGAATGTTCTGTTAGTACAAAGACAATGTAGACATGAGTATGCGACAGAACCTTCAACACGCTTCACAATTGCATGCATTCATGATAAGTTTGAGACTCATGGAATTCTGTGTGACGTGCACAAGGTAAGGTCTGGGAGGCACAGCAACACGTCGGCACTAGTTCACCATAATCGGAGGTGATGGTAGATGCTGGCCACTGATGGTAACCACTTTGAGCAGTTCTTGTTATTGCAGAAGTCAAATGTGACTTATATTCCTCTTTTGTTATTGGTATATATTTAATATTACAATATTGATACAGCTTCTTCTTTCTTAAAATGTGTATACTTTTTTTGCCACCCTCGGTACAGATAAATTGGTCTTGTATGAAAAAAAAATCCTAAAATAGCCACAACAACATATGACTGCTGTTTCACTGAAGTTCAATTTTAAAGCAGAATTTTAGTAATAAATGATCTCAGTAAGGTTATAGGATATAAGATGAATATATAAAGATCAATTATAGTTCTATACAATAGCAATGAGAAAAATGACATCAAAGAAAAAAATCAGAGAAATAGGTTCAAAGAATAAATAAAATAAATCAAAGAATAGAAAATAAATCAAAGACTAAGTAAAGTAAGTCAAAGAATAGGTTATAAGATATAAAATGAACATATAAAAATCAATTACATTTCTATGCAAAGGTAATGAACAAAATAAAATTTAAAAATACAAAATAAAATTAAAAAATCTATTTACATTAGCATTGAAATTAATAAAATACTTAGGAATAAATTTAACAGAAGAAGTTCAAGACTTGGGCATTGAAACTACAAAATATCATTGAAAGGTATTAAAGGATATCTAATGAATAGACGTCAAATCTTATGTTCTTGGGAAGATTTAATATTGTGAATATGACAGTACTTCTTGAATTAATCTACAAATTAAGCACAATCACTATCAAAAATCTTCGTTTTTTAAATAAAGTATGGAAATTAATTCTATGATTCATATGAAAGTGTAGAGATCCAGACTCATCAAACAAATTACAAATAAAAAATAAAGTTCTTTTTAATTTCAAAATTTACTGCTAAACCAAATTAATCAAGACATTGTGGTACTGACATAAGATTAGACAAGTAGATCAATGGGATGCAAATTAAAGTCTAGAAATAAATATTTATATCCATAGTCAATTGACTTTTGACAATACTGCTAAGCAAGTCAATAGAAAAAGAATAGTCTTTTCAACAAATGTTGCTGGGAAAACTGGATAGCTACATGAAAAAGGGTGAAGTTGAACATTTAATTCATACCATATAAAACACGAAAAAACCCTTCAAAGTTGATTATATAACTTTCATTTAAAATCAAAGGGGAATATCTTCATGTATTGGAAAATGTTTTCTTAATTGGCACCAAAAACATAAACAGAAAACAAGAAATATTGCATAAATTGAACTTTATTGAAATGAAAAAGAAATATGCTTCCAAGTATATTAATAAGAAAGTAAAAAGATACCAGTGGAAAAAAATATGTGGTAAAGGACTCATATATCTAGAATATATAAATGACATTCAGGACTCAATAATATAAAAAAAAAATTCAATTTAAAAATGGAGAAAGGATCTGAATGGCTATTTCTCCAAAGAGGGCATACAAATGACCCAGAAACACATGTAAAAATGCACATTACCTTTAGTCATTAGAAAAATCAAATGCAAAGCCACAAGGGCACACTATTTCACACACACTGCGATCACGATACTCAAAGACCATAACAAGTGTTGACAAGGGTGTGGAGCAATGGGAACTCTCATACACTGCTTGTGTGAATGTAAAGGGTGCTGTGCTTTAGAAAACGATTTTCCAAGTCCTCACAATGTTACACACGGAGTTTCCATATTTTTGGCAAGATCTATATCTTTCTAGAACTATGGATATCATGTGAGAAAGAAGCAAGGGTGGGTAGTGAATAAGCCAACCTATACATCTGCTATAGCAAATTGTATTGATTATCGAACATACATATTTACACCATCTTCCTTCTATGAATTTCAATGTTTGAAGAGAAATTATGTGAATAATATACACAAATAGCCAATAATAACATGAAAGTATACTCAATTTCATTAGTAGTTAGGGCAATGCAAATCAGTATCACCATTAGATAACACTTCACAAACCCTTGAATAAGTATAATTTACAGAAAACAATAAGTGTTGGTGAGGGTGTAGAGAAATGGGAATACTTATACATTGTTAATGGGAATTTATAATGGCACAGTCACTTCGGAAGACAATTTTGTAGTTTCTCAAATGTTGAATCCAGTTTCAACATGACCTAGCAATTCTACTTTTTGTATTTACTGAGGATAAATGAAACTACATCTCTATGCAAAGATTTAAGCATAATTTTCAACAGTATTATTCATTATAACCAAAAAAGTTGAAACAGCCCAAATGTCCATTAACTGATGAGTGGATAATGGATAAACACAATATGGTAGATGTAATGAAATATTATTCAGCTATTCAAAGGAATGAAGTATTGATTATGCAAAGTGAGAGAACTTTGACAAATAAGGCTACTTACTGTCGTATTCCATTTATTTGAAAATAAACAGATCCAATAAATACAGGAACTAGAGGATGCCAGAGGCTAGAGGGTAAGGGAATGAAGGGTTACTACTAGGGCATACAAGGTGACTTTTGAGGATAATGAAAATGATCTGGGCTTAGCTAATTAGCCATGTTGTGCAAATTTATGAATATACCAAACACCATTAAATTGTGCACTATTCCAGAGAATTTCATGGTATGTGAATTATATTTTAAAACCTTTCTACTATCAAGTTTGAGAAACGACACAATAAAAAAATGAAGAAAAAATAAATTATCCACCACAAACTGTTTTAGTTAATTAACACCGAGCCCTTGATAAATAAATGATTATTCCCACTAAAAAACAAAATCCAATTCAAAGCTTTTCCAGAGAAAACAAAACTCTTGTCTACTCCCACATTTTACATAATTATTTTAAATATAAGGAAGTCATCTAAGCTTGTAAATATGGTGAAAGTGTTATTTAGAAAAAGAAATTATATTTTCAATGTATTTCTCTGCAAGAAACGACTATTATGCATACAATACAGGGTGATAAATAAAAGGTCAACATATATACGTAATGATTCACTGAATTTAGTGAAACAAAGCTCTGAGAAATTAGCTACACAGTGGAGACTAAATTCTAAGCTTTTTCCTAAATGGCACACTTCAAAATCTTGAATATCTAAACTGAAATTGGAACCAAACCCAAACAAAGCAGTTCAGGATTTGTAGTCTGACTATAACCAGGTAACCTACCTACTGAAACAGACTAACAAAAAATAAAATGAGGATTCCCCAAAAGGTTTTAAAGGGAATGAGAATTTTATAATATAATATTCAAAGTGTCCAGGATACCATCAAACTTGATGGATGTGTAAAGAATCAGAGAAACCTAAAACTCAAAAGAAAGTTAATCAACCCATACCAATTACATAATTTTTCAAGTAATGAAAATTTAAAGATACCTTTAAAGCAATACACAAGAATGGTGAGGACAGACAAAAGACTGGTAAATTTGAAGGCGCAAGAAGTGATGAAATTGACAGGAGACATAAACACTTGAACATTTGATTACACTTGCAAAACTTCAAAACTTCTCTCTCAGGAATCAGAAAAGAGATAGAAAATAAATGCAGTAGATCAGCTTGATCTAATTGATACTTACAAAAATGTCCATCTAATAACAGTAGAATATACTGCTCTTCAATTTACATGGAACATTTACCAAGATAAACTGGTTTCTGAGTCCAAAAACAAACATTTGAAGAATTGGAAGTATTCAAAGTAAGTCTTCTGATCATACCAGAATTAAAATGAAAGTCAGTGGATAGCTATATACAAAAATGCCCCAAAACCTTGAAATAAAACACAGTACAACATAGCCCAAAGGACTAAAATAGCAGTATTCAAAAGGAGGCAATATTGTACCCCAGGGAAAGTGTGTCAATGTTTAGACGCATCTTGATTGTCGTGACTGGGAGAGGCTACTGGTGTCTAGTATATAGTTGCCAGGGATATTGATAACATTCGAAAATGCACAGAACAATTCTGACAACATAAAATAACCTACTCCAAAATGATAGCAGTTCTGAATTTAAAACCTGCCCTACAGGGCAGACATGGAAAATTTCCCTCACCCTTTTCAACAGAATAACCATGAACTATCAAGCGCAATGGCCAAGGGTAATCTTAAAAAACAGAATTCCAGGCTGAGTGATTGTACAACCTGAACTCAGTAATTCCTTACCAACAAGATGCAAAATTGCTAGGGTAAAATAGCTGTGGCCTATTTCCCTTTTTCCACATAGAATATTTTTCCTCTCTCCTTTCTTTTTTAAGTTTGAAAACAAAGTTTATTAGCGAGAAGAAAGGGAAAGAGAAGGATTCATGCCAGACAGACCTGACATGAACGTGTCTCTCTGTCTCCTTTCAAGTCAGTTGTGCTTCTTTTCCTCCATTACATATTGCATTATTGCACATGTTAGAAACATACGTTTGTTAATGACCTAGGGGAAAAACCTGAAATACAGATAAAGAGTGTGAGGGGTGAATGGGTTCTACATAATAATATTAATAGATGAGTAGATGATGAATAATCAAAGCGAGCCATAGTAGATCGTTCAGTTTGGTTCACACATTCTTCACTCCCTGTTCTTTCTCACATGATTTCCTCAAACACAGAGTTTGAAACGTTAGAAATTCGATTGCCAATTTCTTGTGCTGCTGGAAGTAACTGAATGACACTTTTTCAAGCAATGAAACAGAAACCAAAATATGATGACAATGTCTTAGGAATCTTTTCTTTACTGGTAAAAACAAAAACAAAAAACAGGAATTTATACGTCAGACCCCTGTATTTTTTTCTCCTTCTTCTGACCTGTGTGTATGAAACTAAAGGTGGGCAACTCATGTTGTGTACGAGTCCTCAAGCATGAAGAGACATGCTGGTACTTTAGAATGAATATCAATCAATAGAAAGAGCCTGTATTCTGATGACATTTTTTAGATGCTTAACTAGCCCTGGGATTCTCATTCCTGAAGTTTTTGTTACTTAATTCCTATTGGTTTAAGACAATGTTACTTGAATGAACTGTTTGGGCAGATGTGAGAAAAGAATACAGATGATTTAGCTACTCAATCAATGCATACTTCGGAAAAACTCTTGACCTTTGGCAAAGCCTGGGAACATAGCCATTGGAACCTTCCTTATGTTACTGATGAAGGGTGTGCTACATTCCTTTGTTTGGATAATTTAGCAAGATTTATGATGTAAACATGGTATCAGGCCTGGGGTCTTGTGTTTTGGCTACTATAGCTTACTATGTAACAGGAACGCGCCTATAAAAGTTTCAGCCTCTGAGTACAGTGGCTTCTCTGGACTGATATTTTTCTTGTGTCCCAGTAGGTTGCTGGTAAAGAGAGTACATTCTACAAAGTATCAGAAAGAAAGGATTAAGAGTCTGCACCTGACTTCTCTGGACTGAGCTTAATGCATACATTTTTCCTCTGTTGCTTTAATTCTATAATCTTTGCTATATAAAACTTGAATCCTGTGTGTCTCTCTGATGAATCACTGGACTCGAAGGTGGTCGTGGTAATTGCAGATAATCTCATTCCTAACAAATGAAGTTTGTTCTCTAAAAAATTCCCATGAATAAACTGAAAATTCAAAAATTAATTGTACAATTCATTCAGACAGATGACAGAATCAATAATCATATGCTAGAATGGGTTTTATAACAATAAGGTTTGCATGAAAATAGACACACTTTTATGGAATTTATCAAGATAATAGAAGATTTTGTGATACCTGCCAAATTCTAAAAATAAAATCTGTTGTTTACTTAAATATTCCTTAAACTTTAGTTGATTGAAGATCAGTTGATATAAAGTAATATTGCTAGTTCTTAAGAACATTGATTCCTAAAGTGTTTTATAGCATTATTTGAGAAATTAGAAAGTTGAAGAGAGAATTCATAGTGCATGTTCGAATGCTACATTACCAGAAGATGAAGAAATACATGATTTAACATAACACATAGACTATCAGACAAAGCAGCAGCATCTAATAGTGAAAGACGAGTCAGAGGGATGATTCTAACTCTAGTAAATGGCAGATGCCGAACTTTTCAGAAGATTTTTACAATTGTTTGAACGCCTATGTAGCCATATATTTAAAAAATATGTATCAACAAATAGAACAAAGTTACTTTTAAAAAACAGAGGGAAGCCTTTAGAGATTAAAACATACTAACTTCATTAAATGCTCATCAAAGAATTGGTAGAACACTTTCTTCTGAAAATTTTGCAGCTATAGCAAGGACACATTACAATGCTTCAAAACAGCAATATCTCTGAGAAAGTTATTTGTAAAACTATTATAAAGGGTCTTTGCTTGATCTTGAAACTTTGTTTAAAAAAAGGCAGACTGAACATGCAAATTATTACCATAAACCAGCTGGGGGCCACAAAAGGACAAATAATGTATAACATTGACCTTAAATGTTCATAATAGCACATAATTGACTGCTTAACTGACATATGACATCACTGCTTCAGCACTGTTTAGACTTCAATAGGTTAATTTAACCTGGTTATACAAACACAAAATTCAAGAGAATATGATTCACATTGTTAATGTAAAAATTTGCAAAGATAAATATGTGCTCATATTGATTGTATGCTATTGTAGTATATCGCTATAAAAAACTCAAAGGGATGCACATTTTTCATTGTGTATATGGTGAACTTACAGTTGTAATGGTACAAAATAATTATATCAGGCTCTGAGTGCTTTGTGCTTCCATCTCAACACCTGGCCTATGTCAGCAGAGAATAGCTTTTTTGGGTTAAGGCATCCTCTACCTTGAAAGAATTTGTATAGGCAAAATAATGGTTTGTGTTATTAGCACTATTTATTTCTCTTGAGTATCAGCTCTTCTAAAAACATACCTTTTAAACACGTTAGTAACTTCAACTTAGACCTATGGCTGTCCAATATAGTACCTACTAGACACCCTAGCAAACGAACACTTATAATGTGGCTAATACATCTAAGGAAATGAATTTTTAATATTATGTAACTCAATAGATTTAAACTTAAAAACTGAAGCAGTCTAAAATACTTTGTCATTGACATACAATATTGTTTTTTGTAAGATTACCTTCTACTTTGTTGCATTGTGTAAGACACTGTTTTATTGTAGTGTGTTAGTGGGTGTGTGCGTCATTTTCAGGATTATCTATAAACACAACTCTTATCTAGTCTGTGTCATTGAACTGATTTAGTTTGAATTATTTTCCTAGACCTAAAGGTAATGTATAATGTGTTTATTTTAATACTTTATGCAGATAAGATTATTTACAGTGATCTATATCATAATGGGTACATTTAAATATTTATAATTTCATCAGAATTAAATTACTTTTTAGGTTAAAAAGTAAGCATGGACAAGTTAAAAAATTTTAAGCGCAGGCATATTTCTGATGTGATAGCTAGTGGAGATACAGAAACTACAAGTAAATAAAGCACAATTGAAACAAGTTAACTACCAAACTTCACGATGAGTGGCAGTTGAATTTTGCAGCAGCTCAATAAAACAAAAAGCTGTTTGTTAGCTGCATAAAAAAGATTTTGAAATAACAAAGTGGACATTATAAAGAGAACTTTTACCCGAATACATGGTGAATTTGATCAGTAGGTTCCTCTAAACAGTCCAGAGACAACATCTGAAATTAGTCACTTGAAATCAAAATTAATGTTTACTAATAATTTTAAAGCAGTCTTCAACAGAACATGAACTTGCAAATTTGGCAAGCTATAAATCAGCTTGGAATTTTTTTAAAAAAATGAACAAAAAAGTATAAGTAATGATATTACTGTTATAAAAATTCTGTTAGAAAGTTATAAAGAAAATTTTTTTACTAATTTATAAGTGAAAGAAAGACCTTTACTTAAACCACCAAATAATTGTTCATAGACTAGATATTTTTAGCAATATTAATGTTAGACCTTTGAGTTTGATATTAATAGCAATAAATTTACATGATGATTAGTTAATTAACTCTACTTGGATGAATTTAATTTTTAAGTCATATGTTTTTGCTTAAGAGTAAAATGTTATTCTCAAACAGATGAACTAGTTGTGCTCGATTCAAATATTTTGTATATTCAAATAATATTTTGGATATGTTGTGCTACATAAAATACATTATTACAATAATTTCATAGTTTCAAAATTTTAATGTACTTGCTGCAAATGTTAAATTATCTCACATTTTATTTCTATTGGAAAACACTGATCTAGAAAGTCTAATGTTCCTTGTTTCAAATATACCATCTCAAAAGATGACTTACACAATAGAAGTTTTTTGAATTATTATTTTTTACTTGTACCTTGTATTATCCAAAGTATCTAAAGATGTAGTTGGAAAATGTTCTTAATTCATGTAGATGTTCATTAAGGATCTATTACAGAATCTTTATTTGAACTTGCATGTAAAGATACACTGATTTTAATTATACCTTTGTTTTCTGCTTCTCTCCATATACTCACTATCCACTTGGAAAATTACATAATATACATAAATATATAATTTGCAAACTTTAGAGGAATCCCTGATTGTCTATTGCATCATTGTCTGGTGATCAAAAAATATGGTGTCCCAATCAGATATGCCATTCCTGATTTTAAAGTCCTTAATAGTACACCTCATTTTCATGTTTGAACCCGTCCTCTCGAAGCAATTCTAAATATTTAATGTATTGAAAATATTGTGGTATCCTTTTGCTGAGTTTCAAAATACCTTCAAGTAAAAATCCAGTTTCTTAGCTGAATCTATAAGCAATTGCAACAGAAAGTGGGGACAGTTAAAATTTCCTTCACAGGGTTACAAAACATGAATGTCTAATATTGTTTGCATACTACTATCGATCTTATTCTCCTACGAACAGTAATCTCAAAAAGAGGGTTTGGGTGGTTCCATAATTGCCACTTATTTGAGGAGAAAACACCTGCAAACTAAGGAGCATTTGTCTAAAGAAAATGTGAACTCCACAAATGACTCAGTGTGGTGTTCTTTTGTTGATCTGATTTCAACTACAATGGGCTGAATTTGTTGTTGTTGCTAGTAAAACTTCTGCCAGAGACCTAAGGATATGTTTAGTTGATACAAATGGTTCTAAGGACATAGTATACAGAAAATAAATTCCCCAAATGTTATGTTAGTACTTTGATTTGTTATGGCTAACATTAGAAAATCAGGTAATAAGCTAATAACTGCAGTAAGATGATAGTGTCAACAGTAACTTTGGTCATCAGCTGAAGCTGAGAGAAGATGATGGACTGTCATAGAGTCTTTGTTAAGGAACTTGAAGACTATAGGCTTGTTAGATGTAGCTAATGGGTTTTAATTTCTGACAGAAAAATCTTTATCTCCTATTTAAATTCAACTTGAGTTTTTAAGCAAAGATATTTTTGTGCTAGTGATTATGATTCTAGAAGGCTCCCAAAAAGTAAAGAGCCAACATAATTAATAACTTAGTATTATTATATTTTCATACAATTGTTTTTTTCTTGTTTGTTTTTCTTTTCTTTTTCTTTTTTTTCTTTTTTCTTTTTTTTTTTTTTTTTGAGTTTGGGTATCACTCTGTCGCCCAGGCTGGAGTGCAGTGGCATGCTCGTGGCCCCTGCAGCCTCAACCTACTGGGTTCAAGCAATCCTTCTGCTTCAGCCTTTCAAGGAGCTGGAATTACAGGCATGCACTACCATGCCCAGCTGATTTATTGAATTATTGTAGAGACGAGGTTTCACCAAGTTGCCCAGGCTGTTCTTGAACCCGTGGGCTCAGGCAATCTTTTCACCTCGGCCTCCCAAAGTGCTGGGATCATAGGTGTGAGCCTTTGTGCCTGGCCTAATAGTTTTTCTCTGATTGTATTTCGCTGGGAATTGCCTAATCATTCTGATCAGTTCAATTGCTAGTGATTATTATTAGCCTATAGGTAGCCTGTGATGTAAAAATTATTTTCCCTTGCCACTCGTCTACTTCTACACTTATGCCCTTCTCCAAGTCTCACTTTCAGAAGACAAGTACACATAAGTGACACAATACAAAGAAAATTCATTGTGTAGCTTTCTTAGAGCTTTGGAATTTTCTAAAATGTTGGGTTAATGTTTGTAAGTGTAGGCTACATTTTCAGCTACATTTTCAGCTGTTACCTACAAAATCAGAGTTTATGACATTCATCAATCAATCAACCAATACTCTAGGCACTGTGAAATCTTGCTAACAGACATTTTTGAAAAGTAATAAAGCAAAACCAAATAAAATCTAACCGGATCACTTTAAAACCTAACTACGATAAAATGAGGAAGACATGAGTTTTGTTTAAACCAAGCTTTCTGAGTGTAGAGAACAGAATGCAATGTATAAGAATGAAAAAAGCTAAATCCAAAATTGGGGTGGTGATTTTATAAGTCTACTGGTAATCTGGAGACAGATTGAAAAGAAGGTGAAGACTATTCAGCTCTCTTCTAGTGCTGTTGGAGTTGGAAATCCTATGAGATTCTCCAAACCAATGTAAGTGTGGCCTAAGAAACGCCAATAATATGCAAGAGTGAGGGACACAAAATACAAAGATAAACCAACCTAAAGATATCAGCTGATCTTTTAGATAAAAATAAAGGCATCCATCTGTTGCTTCTGTGGGTTCTGTTGGCATAGTAATGTCTCAATCAGTGATGCAAACACAGTGAGCAAATGGAGTTCACAACTCGCGTCTGAAATGACAGTCTCAATTCGTGGCCATCAGCGTGCTGGACAGATTTGGGCTATCTTCCTCCTTAGTTTTTTTTCTATCAAAATCTTGAAGTAATGTGAACAAAATAGCAAATTCGTGATGCTAACACACGTCAAAGCAGTGTTCACTATACCGATCAGCCAAGAAGATAGAGTCCTTGCAGGACTAATGAAAAAGAACCAGGACATCTACATACAACGGGGGACCTCTCCGACATTCTGGAATTTACTTATAAAACATTGTGTATTTATTCTTACATGTTAAAACTTCAGTCACCTTCAAAGTACTCTCCGTTTGACGTAATACACCTATTGAGAGATACTTTTCCCACTGCTCAAAGCAATTTTAGAACTCATCGATTTTGATGCCTTTCGGTGCTTCTGCCATGTTTTGTTTTGCCTCTTCCCATGGACAAAATGTTTCCGTCTGAGTACTTTTTTCATCCAGGGGAACAAAAGCAAAAGAACGTCACTCTGGCCAGATTGGTTAAGTAGGGAGAGTAAGGTGTAGGGGTCATGCTGGTTTGAGTTGAAAACTGCTAAACAGGTGAGGTGTGTTGTCCTGGTGGAAGAACCATTCACCTATTTGCCACAACTCTGGATGTTTTTTCCACAAATCATAATGCAGCCTTCTCCAAACTTCCAGATAAAAACTTTGTTTGACTGTCTGACCCTAGGGAACAAGAATAAAACTTAAAGGACTGAAAGTTACTCTGAGTAAGTCGCTAAGCGAGTGGTGAGTGACCACTTACAGGCCCAGGACCCTGCTGTACATGACTGCAGACTTAAAAACACTGTGCACTTAGACTGCATTAATTTTTAAATTTTTAAATAACAAATTAACTATCGCTTACTTTAATGTAACATTTTTACATTATAGTTTTTGTAATTTTTTTTAACAGTTTGGTTCTTTGGTAATAATGGCTTAAAACACAAGCATAGTATACGGTGCACAAAAATATTTTCTTTTGTCATATCCTTATCATATATATATATTTTTAGTTGGATTCTCACTCTGTCATTCCGGCTAGAGTGCAGTGGCACAATCACAGCCACCATAGCCTCAACCTACTGGACTCAGGCGATCCTTCCGCCTCTGTCTTCCAAGTAGATGGGACTACAGGCACGCACCACTACACACAGCTAATTTTTTAGATTTATTGCAGAGACGAAGTCTCACCATGTTGCCCGGGCTGGTCTCGATCCCCTGGGCTCAGGAAGTCCTCTCACCTCTGCATCCCAAAGTGCTGGGACTACATGCATGAGACACCATACCCGGCCATCTATTTTTCAACCTTTTAATCTTTTACTTTTAAAACTTGTTCGCTAAAAACTAAAACAGAAACACACACATTATCCCAGGCTTACACAGGGTAAAAATCCTCCGTATAACTGTCTTCTACCACCACACCTTGCAACACTGGAAGGTTTTCAGGGGCAAAAACACACATGGACCTGTCCTCTTTTATGGTGTAACAAAGCCTTTTTCTAGAATGCCTCTTGAAGAATCTGCCTGATGCTGTGTTAGAGTTAACTTTTTTTTATATACTAGTTGAAGGGGTACATACTAAAGTAATGATAAAAAAATATATAGTGTAGTAAATGCATAAGCCAGGAATGCAGTCATTTACTGTCATTATCAAGTGCTAAGTACTGTATATATCATTGTGCTATATTTTTACATGACTGTGAGCATAGTAGGTTTGCTTACAACAGAATGATGACAAACACATGAGTAATGTGTTGCACAATGTCCCTACAGCAGCCACGATATCACTAGACCATGGGAATTTTGTAGCTCCATTGCCGTCTTATAAAACCACTCCTGCGTATGCAATCCATCATGGACTGAAACATTGTTATGGGACTCATGACTGTAAATACATGAGTATAGTATAGTTTGAGGTGAAGCCTGATGAGTGATAAAATAAAATTCAGAGTGGGATAAGAAAATGAGAAATGCCAGTGTAGGTGGGCAGATGGGAGAAGGAGCTAAATTTAATTGAGTATTTAAGTTAGACTCATTTAAGTGATAAAGTTTGGGCAAAGATTTCGAGGAGGCAAGCATATTCAGCAAATGAATTTGGAGAGAAGAAAATTCAAGACAAAGACCACAGCTAGACTTGTGCTGTCCAATATGGCAGCCATTGACTACAAGGAGCAACAGAGCACTTGAAATGTGTCTGGAGAGCTAAATACTTACGTTTATAATATGACTTACTTGTGATTCATTTTAATCTAATTATAGCATGGATAATTTAGCATTTTAAGGTTAACTTCCATATGGAAATCCACCTCAACTATAAACTTTAAAAAATACCTAGAGATCAAGTATTACGAATGAAAATTGAGAACGCAAATTATGTGCTGTAAGAGCATAGTACACACCAGGTTTAGAAAGTTAGTGTAACAAAATGTAATATATCTTATTAATAAATGTTATCTTTGTTACAGATGGAAATAATAATATTAAAATGTGTTGGCTTAGCATAAATATATTATTAAAACTAATTTCACATATTTTATATGAATTTAATTTAGTTAATTGGATGCACAGACGACTTGATTAATTATACTTTAGAGTGAGATAAGATGTTCACATTGGAGCAGAGATTTTGGCAGCTTCTCTACATGGAAATGGGCTTGCAGCTTAGGTATATATAGGCGGAGAAATTTAGCAGGCATAAGGAGCTAACAGCCAGTCCTGGAAAACCCTTAAGATTGGTGGGTGAATAAGAATCTACAAGAGCACTAATAAGAAGACAGGTAGCTCACTAAAGCAATGTCTTACTTCAGTCTTTCTTCCTCAAGCATTCTGTAAGAAAGTAATAAGAGATGAAAAGTTGATAATAGATATAAATCATATGAGTATTTATGTAAACTTATATAGTTAATTGTAGTCTGGGACTACTGAAGGAAAATCCAAAAGTGAACAAAATTAGTTAAAAATTGCTACCAAATTTTCACCAATCTGAATAAAAACAAAATAAAAGTCTTAGGATCTTGGGCATTGAAATAATACAAGATGAATCCACATAATTAAATGAATGACTTATCTCTAGCTCACCCTGACTCTAAGAGGAATCAATATAATAACTTCTTCACCCTAGTGACCCCACCTTAAAAAGAAATTGGCATCACTAGATATAAACACAGCAAAGCAAAATATTATCCTTTGGGATTTACAGATCGTTCTTTCACAGTGTCTGAAATACACTTCAAATTTAAAAACACATGAGGAAACCAGTGAAATGTGTTCAAAGATCAATTAAAAATATAACAAATAAAAGTAGATTTTCAGATGACTGAGATTTTCTAATTAGCAAAGTTATTTTTTTTAAATAGAGTTTCTAAATAATTTCTAGAAATAATCTTCTACTTTACTTACCTATATGCCAATTAAATGTCCCTCTTAATATTTGTTGTTAAGAAGGCGTATATAGCTTATAAAATTGTTACAAAGTAAGACTGACACAATACAGGGAGACTGACAAAATTATTTTTAAAAAACAATAAAATGCAAATAAAACTTACAATTCCCAAGTATCCTAGTTGTTTTTTTTTTCTCAAAAATTTGTATGCTAGAAACTTTCTGACAGCACAAGATAATTAAAAGAGAATTTCAATATTTACTTGTGTGGTATCTCTTAAAGATGTTTATGGGAAATGTAGTCCAAAAGCTTATAGCCTAAAGCAATCATCTTTTACAGTTTTTGTTCCCTCCCTCCCTCCCTTCCTTCTTCTTTCCTTCTTTCCTGTCTTTCTTCCTCTTCCTCCTCCTTCTCTCTCTATCTCTATCTCCCCTCCTCTCTCTCTCTCTCTCTTTCTCTCTTTCTTTCCAAATACTTCTGAATCCTCTGCAGCTGTTTCAGAAAAATCTACTGGAGAAAATCTTTAAACATTTCAATTTACAGCCTCTCAGGATTTTTATGTCTTCATCCCATATTTTCATTCAGAAGCTATTATTTTTCTGCTCGATGTTAGAGCATAACGACTCTGATTTTAAAATGTTTCAATCTCCTCACTTCCCAAATTCCCCACAAGAAAGTACAGCATGAGATTCATGAAACTAACAGTAATTCTTGTTCTGTTCCCAAAGACTCCGACTCTTTTTTCCCCCTGCTCCCATTCTCCATTTCAAAAAACCCAGGCAAAATAATCCTGTCCTCATCGCAAGCATTAACTTCATATAGATTTCTGCATGGCAATCTGTGAAAACATGAGTGCCATTTGCTCACCTTTCCATCTTCCCACGTTCATTCTTCTGTCTAATACTGAATCTTGAAGCTAAAAAAAATATCTATTTTAAGTCATATGGGTATGAACTATTTAAACTCATGTCTGACTCTGTCTTCACCTCACAATTTTCTATGTTCTCCTCCTAACTCACCACCCTCAGCTATTCCAACTCCACAACTGGTAATTCTGTAGACTTGCTTTGATAACAGTTGTCTCACTCTTTACACCTTCCTATTATTCCAGTGCTAGGGAGGTCTTTTGTTAGTCGCACACGTTGGAAATTAGATGTATATTTTCATGATACTTCATTAATTCAGATACTTGCCAAATGTAACTATTAATATCCTACCCAATCAAGGTATTGAGCAACTCTGTATACCATAAATCATATAGCACATTGCTATGTACACAGATATTGGTTGGACAGTAAGAATATGATCAAGATTTGTATATGTATCCTTCAGAGAGTTTTACATGTATCGACTTATTTAATCTTTATGATAAGCCTATAAAATACAATTTGTTGTCACCATTTTACACAGAGAAAACCAAGACACAGAAAGACTCAAGTTCATACAGCATACAGGCAGAGCAAAGGGAGAAATCAAGGCAGTGGAGTGACAGATTCTCTAGGATACTCAGCCTTGGGTTTGAGTCTTGAATTTCAAATTTTTTTACATCTGATGATATTTACTTAATATAAAAACAATATTAGCAAGTGTTTTATAGGACAAATAAGCAGCTAAGTTGCTGTGGCAAAGATTAATTGAGAATAATAAAAATAAATCAAAGGAGTACAAGTAGTATTTAGGAAAGATGAATTATCTAAAGAAGTAATGATTTTACATTACCCACATTATCTGCATTTCAAAATGTTTGTATTTTTCTTTTGCGTCTGACACATTGAGTTATTTGCTTGGCAGGAATTGCTTGCTGTATTGTAAATACTAAATTAAAGCACTGGTTTTTACACTTTTCACCTAAATTTCAGGGAAGTTTTATTTAACCTTGTTGATTTCCTTTCTCATAATCATTTCTTATTTCTTTTTACCTATTTCACTTAGGAACTAAAAGTGTAAATTGCTTTTCATATAAAGAAAATTTGGTTGAAATTTTGTTTCCAGCTAGAAATTCAGTAAGCAGTCATTTCTTTTATTCTTCATTATGCACAGTTAATCTGAAATGACAGTTTTTCTGAAATTACTTTTCAAAGGGTATACACTCTGGTGGCTTAAAAATACAGACTTTGCAATCAGATAATTCCATGGTAAAACAGATCTCTACCACTTCCCAGACAAGTAGGAGCCTCTTTTTCTACTTTTACCCTTCTTAAAAAATTGTAAACATATTAAGCATTGGTGATATATGTCCCTGTGTAGTATATTTTAAGTTTAAATTAACAATTTAAAAGTGAATACTCACACATCAATATATATTTTTGTTTGTTTTCTCTCCAAAATAAGTTTGTTTTAATTGACAAATAAATATATAGGTATATTCTGTTGATTGTGTATATTTGTTGACTTTAACTTTTTTTTTTTTTTTTTTGAGTTGGAGTCCCACTCTGTCACCCAGACTGGAGTGCAGTGGCCGCTCCCGGCCACTGCAGCCTCGACCTGCTGGGCTCCGGCGATCCTCCCGCCTCAGCCTTCCAAGTAGCTGGAAACTACAGGCGTGCGCTACCATGCCCTGCTAATTTTTTTTTTTTTTTTAATGAGGAAATGAGGTCTCGCCAAGTTGCCCAGGCGGGTCTCGAACCCTCGGGCTCAGGCAATCCACTCACCTCAGCCTCCCAAAGCGTGGGATTACAGGCTGAGCCCCCGAGCCCGGCTTATTTGTTGACTTTAAACTAACATGTATACATTATGAGGTAGCTAAATCGAGTTAGTTAACATATGTGTTATGTCATGTACCATTTTTTGTGATGAGAACAATTAAAATCTATTTCCTTAAGAGTTTTCAAAATACATTAAATCATTAGTTCTAAATTATTGAAATTATTACCTCCTGTTTTATAATTTTCTTTGATGTTATGATTATACATGGAATTGATGTGGATCAAGTACTATTTTTTAGTGAATGAGAAATAATGATATCCATGCATAAAATAGCCTCACATACTAAAATAAAACTAAAAAAGAGAGAAAATGAAGTTGAACAATTTCTTTTGGCATAAAAATAGACATGGTTACTATGGGATAGTTTTTTATTTCCATCCTTCCACCCTCTGCTTTTTTCCATCCACTCCGATCATAAAATGCACTGCATATACAAAAAGAACTGGGTACGAATAGGGGAAAAAAATACATTCAAATTGAAACAGATTAGAAATGAGTCCAAGTTTTTAGATTTATTTTTTTTTTGCCTTTCCACTCCAAAACTAAATATGTGAGTTCTATTTGAGAATAAAAAAAAAAGTTGTTCCTCTAAAATGATACATTATTAACAATAGTCACCACGTTATACAATAGATCTCTTGAACTTATTTCTCCTATCTAACTGGAACTGTGTGTCCTTTCAAAATATCTCCTCAGCCCTAGGTAACTACATTCTAATCTATACTTCTATGAGTTCAACTTTTTTGGATTCCACATGTAAGTAAAATCATTTAGTATTTGACTATGTGTGCTTTGGTTTATTTCACTTAACATAATGTCTCCCGGGTTTATCTATTTTGTCACAAATGACAGAATTTTCTTCTTTTTAAGGCTAAATTGTATTTCATTGTGTATACAGGCATACTTCAAGTTGATTCCTAGACCACTGCAATAATAAAGCAAACTGCACAATAAAGCAATTCACATTAGTTGCTTGGTTTTCCAGTGTGTATAAAAGTTATATTTGTACTTTACTGTACTCTATTAAGTGTGCAAGTATAATGTTTTGTTGTTGCTGTTGTTTGAGTTGGAATCTCTCTTTCTATTGCCCAGACTAGAGTGCAGTGGCACAATCATGACTGACTGCAGCCTCAAACTCCTGGTCTCAGGCAGTCCTCCTCTCTCAGCCTCCCCAAAAGTTGGAATTATAGACACGTGCCATCATACCTAGCTGCCTTTTAATATTTTGTAGATATGTTGCCTAGACAGATCTTGAACTCCTCGACTCAGGCGGTCCTTCCATCTCAGCCTTCCAAGATGCTAGGATTACAGGCATGAGCTACTGTGCTCGACAAGCATTGTTTAAGAAAATGTACATACCTTAATTAAAAAATACTTTACTGTGATAAATGGCATTGAAGCAAATACAAACTGTTAGAAAAAGTCACTAATAGACTTGTCCCATGGAGGGTTGCCACAAAACTTTAGTCTGCAAAAAACACAATATCTGTAAAGCACGATAGAGCAATTAATCATAAAAATGAGATATATCCATACCACATTTTCTTTATCCATTCATCCATCGATGGACATTTAGGTTGATCCCGTATCTTGCCTATTGTGAGCATGTTGCAATAAACATGGAATGTGGATCTATTTGGCACACTTACTTCATTCCCTTTGGGTATAGACTCAGTAATGGGATTGCTGAATCACACAGTGGCTCCATTTGTAAATTTTGCAGAATCTTTTTAACTCTTTTATAATGGCTGCATTGAATGACATTCCCACCAACAGTTGACAAGAGTTCCTTTTTCTTCACATTCTCACCGAAAGTTTTATGGGTTTTTTTTTTTACAATATCTATTCTAACAGGTATGAAAATGTTATCACATTATAAATTCTATTTATATTCCTCTAATGATTAGTGACATTGAACATTTTTTACATATACCTGTTGGCCATCTGTATGTCTTCTTCTTCTTCTTTTTTTTTTTTTTTTGAGTCAGAATCTCACTCTATTACCCAGGCTGGAGTGCAGTGGCATGCTCACGGCCACCCCAGCATCAACTGGCTAGGCTTGGGCAATCCTTCTGCTTCAGCCTTCCAAGTAGCCAGAACTACAGGTGCACAGTACCACACCCAGCTTATTTTTTTATTTATTGTAGAGATGAGGTCTCACCCAGTTGCCCAGGTTGTTCTCAAACCAGTGGGCTCAGGCAATTCCCTCACCTCGTCCTGCCAAAGTGCTGGGATTACAGGCTTGAGCCACTGCGTTCAGCCTGTATGTCTTCTATTGAGAAATGTCTATTCATGTCATTTGCCCATTTGTTAATTGTGTTATTCATTTACTTGCTATGAGTTTTTTTATTTCTTTTATATATCTGGAATATTAACCTCTTAACATATATATGGTTTGCAAAAATGTTCTCCCATTTCGTAGGTTATTTCTGCACTGTATTGACTGGTTTTGTGTGTGTGCATAATATCTTTTTAGTTTAATGTAAACATTTTGTCTATTTTTGCTTTTGCTGCCAGTGTTTTTAGATCTATATCCAAAACTCATCGCCCACACCAACGTCATGGAGCTTTTCCTCTGTCTTCTTCCATTAGCTTTATATTTTTAGGTTTTACACTTAAGTTTCTAATCCATCTAATTCACTTTGAATTAGTTTTTTGTACCTGGTATAAGACAATGGGCTAATTTTATTCTTCTCCATGTAAACAGCTATTGTTCCAACACTATTTATCAAAGATACTGTCCTTTTTCAATTGTGTGTTATCAGCACCTTTTGTCAAAAATCATCTGGTTGCAAATATGTAGATTTATTTCAGGGCTCTCTATTTCATTGGTCTATATGTCTGTTTTTATGCTACTACCATGCTCTTTTAAGTACTATAACTTTGTAGTATATTTTGAAGTCATGTAGTGTGATACCTCCAGCTTTATTCTTTTTGCTCAAGAATTATTTGGTTACTCAGGGTCTTCTCTGGATTCATATGAATGTTAGGATTGCTTTATCTATTTCTGTGAAAAATGTCATTGGAATTTTGATAAAGTTTGCAAGAAATTTGTATACCCCCTTTAGGTAGTATGGTCATTTTAACAAAATTCATTCTTCCAATCCATGAACATAGAATATATTTTCATTTATTTGTGTCATTTTCAATTTATTGACCAAAAAAACTTACCAATAACTTAGAATTTTCTGTCTTAGGGAATGTTTCATGTGTGAGTGAAGAGTGTATATTTTGCTGCTATTAGATGAAATGCTTTGTAAATGTTTAGTAGGTTCATTTGATCTAAAATATAATTCAAGTTTAATGTTTTCTTATTGATTTTCCATCTGGATGATCTGTTCATTGCTGAAAGTAGGGTAGTGATGCCCCTCTATTATTGCTGTATCGCAATATATGTCTCCCTTTAGATCTTCTAATATTTTCTTTAAATATTTAGGGTTCTTATGTTGGATGCATATATATTTAGGATTTTTATACCTTCTTGATTATTTGAACCCTATATCATATATAATGACCTTCTTAGTCCTGTTTCACAGTTTGTAATTTAAAGTCCACTGTATCTGATATCAGTATAGCTACTCTTGCTCTCTTTTGGTTTCCATTTGCATTGAATATTTTATCCATCACTTCACTTTCAGTCTGTGTGAGTCCTTGGAGATAAAATGAGTCTTTCAGAGGCAGAATATAGTTGGGTTTTGTTTTTGATCCTTTAATTATGTGTGTCTTTTGATTGAATAATTTAATCCATTTATATTCAAGGTAATTATGAATATGTAAGAATTTACTACCTCTATTTTGTTCATTAACTTCTAGTTATGTAGCTTCTTTTCTCCTTTCTCTCTTGCTTTCTTCCTTCATGATTAAGTAATTTTTCTCTAGTGATGTAAATTGATTCCTTATTTTTTGTCTTTTGTGTGTCTACTAAAAATTTTTGCTTTGTAGTTACTGAAGGATCTTATGATTATAACAGGATATTTTAAAGTTATAAACGTAAATTAAAACTCATAAGTAAATTCTACAATTATATTCTGTTCTTCCCTGGGTTTTAAATTTTTGATATCACAATTTATACATTTTTTGTATTGTGTATTCTTTACCAAATTATTGTACTTATTATTTTTCTTAATAGGTTTATCTTTGCAAACTTCTTACTAAAGATCACCACCATTACAGTATTAGTGATGCCGAACTTGATTGTGTAGTCACTTTTACCAGTGGGTTTTCTACTTTCACATGTTTTCTTGCTACTAATTAGTGTCCTTTTTTTCAACTTGAAGAACACCTTTTAGCATTTCTTGTAAGATAGTTCTGGTGGTGATGACTCCCATCGTTTTTATTTGATTGGAAAAGTCTTTATCACTCCTTTTTTTTTCTTTTCTGAAGGACAACTTTACCAGGTTCAGTATTCTTGATTGGAAGTGTTTCTTCCCTCAACACTTTGAATATATCATTTTGCTCTCTCCTGGTCTTTAAAATCTCTGCTGAGAAATTCCCTACTAGTCTTATTAGAACTCCCTTATATTTCATTTGCTTAGATTTCCTCACTGCTTTTCTAATCCTCTTTTGCTCTCTTATTTTTCTAATAGTTTGATTATAGATATAGCATTGTATGGTCTTGTTTGAGTTAAATATAATTACAGATCATAAGCTTTCTTGTACCTGTATATTTATTTCTGCCTCTATATTTGGAATGTTTTCTGCTATTATTTCTTTAAATAACTTTTTTATGCCTTTGCCTTTTAAAAAATATCTTTCATGAATATATAAGTTGAATATTTAATATTGATTCTGTTTCATAAATCTTGCTAGCTTTTTTCTTTTATTTTTGTTTTATTTTACATTTCCAAATTACCTGTTTTTTATTTCAGAGATTATTTTATATTTGCTTGTCAATTCTGGCATTGATGATCTCTGTTGTAGTTTTTTTTTTTTTCACTTGTTCTAATTTTCAGTTCCAGATTATCTGTTTGATTTTCTTTTTATTGTATATAATTTCTTTCTTTTTTTAAAAGATGTATTGTGCAATACAGGGTTAGGTATACAAGTGGTCATTATATGGGTAAAATTTGCATCTTACCTTGGCCCCCAATTCACCTGGTTTGAGATCAGGCACACTAATAGATGAAGTGTGCTCCCTCCCCTCCCCTGGAAGCTTCCCACTACTGTCAATCTCTTTCTTAAAGTATTATAAGATAATACTATGATAATTGTAATATGATAATTGCTTAGGGTCCACTTATGAGTGAGAACTTGTGATACTCAGTTCTTTGTTTCTGTGATAGATCACTCAGTATTATAGACTCTACATTCATTCAAGTTGCTGTGAAGGTCATATGTGTATCCTTCTTTATGGCTGTGTAATATTCCATCGTGTATATGTACCACATTTTTATAAATCCAGTCCACTTTCAATGGGCAGCACAGTTGGTTCCATGTTTTTGCTATTGTAAATAATGTTGCAATAAACATACATGTGCAGGTATCTTTTTCATAGAATGATTTGAGTTCCTCTGGGTGTATTCTCAGAAGGAGGATTGCTGGGTAATAGGGAAAGTTGGTTTTTAGATCTTTTAGGAATCACCACGGTTTTTCACAGAGATTGTATTAGAGTTTGCACTCCTACCAACAGTGTAGAATCATGCCCCTTTCTCCATGTTCTCTCTAGCTTCTGATGTTTCTTGAGTTATTGATGATGGCCACCCTGACTGAATGTAGGTGGTATCTCAGTATGGTTTTAATTTGCATTTCTTTGATTATTAGTGAGGCTGAACATTTTTTCTTGTATCTGTTGAATGCTCATATGTCTTCTTTTGGGAAGTGTCTATTCATATCTTTTGGAGATTTTTTAATAGGGCTGTTTTTTTTTTTCTTTTCAGCATGTTTGAGTTCCTTGTAGATACCAGATGTTAGGCCTTTGTTAGATATACTGTTGGCAAATATTTTTTTCCCTTTCTGTGAACTGTCTTCCCACTCTCTTGATGGTTTATTTTTCTTTGCAGAAGCTTTTCAATTTGATGAGGTCCAACTTGTCTATCTTATATCTCTTATGGCATGGACATCTGGGGTTTTGATCAATAATTGGTTATCAATTCCAATTTCCATAAGTGTGTCTCCTGCATTTTCTAATGTTCTTATAGTTTGAGATTTTGCATTCAGATCTTTGAAACATTTAGAGTTGATGTTTGTGTATGGTGATAGATAGGAGTCTTGTTTTAATCTTCTGCATGAAGTCAGCCA
>CAUYQG010121896.1:0-13706 GCA_963574415.1 Tarsius wallacei | reverse complement strand
TCATGATTTCATTCTTCTTTATGGCTGCGTAATATTCCATCGTGTATATGTACCACATTTTTTTGATCCAGTCCTCTTTTGATGGACAGCATGGTTGCTTCCAGGTTCTTGCTATTGTGAACAATGCTGCGATAAACATACCACACCTGGTTAATTTTTTAAGAGATGAGGTTTTGCCATGATCCTAGGCTGGTCTTGAACTCTTGGACTCAGACAATTCGCTCGCCTCAGCCTCCCAAAGTGCCGGGATTACATGCATGAGCAACCACACTCAGCCTGTAATAACTTTTATAACTAATTTTGGAAGTAATGTACCATCATTTACGCTGTATTTTACTGATAGCACAGACCCACACTGGTCCAATGTATGAGATGTAAGCCCAGTGAGTCCAGTGATACAAGAGTGTCACTTCAGGAACTGGGCTCATTGGAGGCTATCATGCAGACTGGCAGCCATAACTGGGCTGGACCAAAGCACAGCAAGGATTGTATGGATTTTGGTGAGATTTACCACCTACTCCCATTAAGCACTCTCCTCGGTGTCTAATTGCACTAGTCCTGGCCAACTGAAGGAGACAGATGAAAGTCAGCATTCTCACATATGGGCACATCTTGGAGGTAACACTCTAGAATTCACAAAACACATCCACTCTAATGGACAACTACAAAATGCTTAGTTTGAATAGCAGACGTGTTTCCCAGTGGTAGATGGACAATGCTAAGCATTCATTGTCTTTGTTCTACTTTTATTTATTTGAAATGTAAATACTTTGTGCCTCGTATCTATCACCCACATTTTGGCTTCTGAATCTTCTTTATAATTCTACTATGTTATTTTTGACTTGAATCTACCATCTGAAGTGACAATAGAACATGCCTTTTTTTTTGAGTCGGAGTCTCACTCTGTTGCCCAGGCTAGAGCGCAGTGGCTCTCTCAAGGCCACCGCAGCCTCCACCTGCTGGGCTCAGGCTATACTTCCTCCCTAGTCTTCCAAGTAGCTGGAACTACAGAAGTGCACCACCACATCCAGCTAGTTTTTCTTGTTTTAGTGTAGAGACAAGGTCTCATCGAGTTGCCCAGGCTGGTCTTGAACCCCTGGGCTCAGGCAGTCCTCTTGCCTTGGCCTCCCAAAGTACTGGGATTACGGTCATGAGCCCCCGTGCTTGGCTGAGGACATGCCTTTTCAAGATTTATGCTGGAAGGGAAACTTGATGATTATCCAAGGGATTGTGATGCCATCCTTAAGTCAGGTTGTGGCCTCTCTAATATATATTATATTTTTGAATAAGAGAATTTTTTTGAGATCTTTGACTTATACCATAGAGACTGTTTTTGTTGTTTTATCATTTTAATTTTTTAACTTTTAAGAAACAGCTTTATTGATGTATAATGGACAAGTAATAAACTGTACATATTTAAATGTAGAAATTGGTTATTTTTGACATACATACATATATACCCATACAATGATCACTAAAATAAAGTTAATAAAGATATTCATCATTCCTGAAATTTTCTTGGTGGTCGTTTGTAATCTTTCCCTTCCATCTTCCCTTGGTCCCCTATCCTTAAACAACCACTGATCCCCTTTCTGTCACCATAGTTTAGTTTGTATTTTCTAGAAAAGAGTTTCTCAACCTTGACACTACTGACATTTTGGATCGGACAATTCTTTGCTGCAGAGAGCTGTCCTATTTGCATTGGGGGAGTTTTATCAGCATCCCTACCAGTTGTGAGTTAGCACTTCTGCCTTTGTTGTAACAACCAAAAATGTCACCCGACATTGCCAATGTCTCCTAGGGGAGTGGGGAAATTGACCCCGGTTGTGGAAAAGCACTCTTCTTTTTGCGGGGGGGGGGGGTTAGTGTCTCACTCTGTTGCCCAGGCTGGAGTGCAGTGGCACGTTCACGGCTCATCATGACTTCCACTTCCTGGACTCAGATGACCCTTCTGCATCAGCCACCTGAGTAGCTGGGACTACAGGCATGCACCACCATGCCT
The DNA here is from genome assembly GCA_963574415.1 of Tarsius wallacei. Classification (NCBI taxonomy): domain Eukaryota; kingdom Metazoa; phylum Chordata; class Mammalia; order Primates; family Tarsiidae; genus Tarsius; species Tarsius wallacei. The sequence continues at coordinate 11,704 of CAUYQG010121896.1, read as the reverse complement.
GACTCATGTTTTGATTTTTTTTTTTTGTAGAGATGAGGTTTTGCTATGTTGCCCATGATGAGAAGCACAATTCTAGATTTGTATAGGAATGGTGTCATAGGCTACATATGCTTTATTATCTGGCTTTATTTTCTTAGCATAATTATTTTGAGATTAATTCCATGGTGATTCTTTTCATTTTACTACCTCATCAGAAGAGTCTCTGAGATTGAATGCTTGCTTTGTTGACAAAATATGTCCTCTATAGAGTGTTGGGCAATGTAGGCATTAAAAGTCTTCAGTTCTGATTCTAACATTTACTTATCATCTGTTATACACTAATGATATACAAATATCCATCTTGCTCACATTGCAAGATTACTGTGAGAATCAAATCTGAGCTATATAACATTAAAGTACAAATATTTGCATTAATTTTGTGGAATCTGTGAAAATATAGTATTTGTTTATCAAATAATCTCAACCATATCATCTAATTTAAATTTTATAGAGTGCTTGAATTTATATCCTACATACTGTGATCAAAATTATTTTTCCCAAAGAGCCCACAAATTTTGTGGCTAAATAAAATAAAAGAAATATAGAGATATGAATGAGGTGCAGAGGTAGCAGAGAGAGAAGTGATAGGTGCATTAAGGGAAGTGTTAGTACAAAGATTTCCTGGAGGAAGACCTGGGCAGGATTTTGAAGGATGAATCGGATCCTACTGGGTGGACATCAGAGAATGAAATTCCACTGTAATGATAAACATGAAAGCAAGGAGGCATAAAATAGCATCGTGTATTTGAGGAACTATGAGTAGCTCAGTTACATTGCAATAGCATGAAATGAAGGGATCTGAGTGGTGGGAGATGAATAGTAAGCAAGAGCCAACTAAGAAGGATGTATTTGACCTTGCTAATGAGTTTTGACTTTATTTTACAAATGGTGGGAAGCTCGTTAAGTGATGTAAGCAAGAAATACAAACTGGTTAGTGTTTTGGAAAGATTGCTTTGGTGTTAGAGCAGAGAATTGATTTAAATGCCTGTTCTCATTACTGAAGTCTAGGGATTTTTATTTCATCAATATTTTATTGTTTCATTGTCATAAGTTAACATTGATTTGTGCAATTATGTTTCATTACTAAATGACAAAAAATGACTCTTAAAAGAGAGAAGTGATTCCTTAACATAATTTCAATTCAAACAGTCAGATAAAAATATAGAAAGTTTTTTTTTTTAATGTGCCTTTAGTTCAGTAATGGCAGTTTGAAACTATTCTCTGCCTGCATTAAAACATGAAAAGTTCCTTGTGGCTAAGGAATGGGTGAGTGAGAGTAGGAGCCATGTTGAATGAACAAGCTTCAAATGTAGTGAGCAGAGAAGCTGTCTTCTCTCGAGGAAGGTAAAAGGACAAGTGCTCTTTAGAAATGATAGCCACAGCCCATTCTGTGAAGAAGGGAGCGGGTTTCATAAGCCACAGAACTTTGTGCCGTATTTATAGAAATGTAACAATCTCTACTAACAGAGATCTTTAGTATTTTATTCTCCTGGAAAGACAGTGAGACCCCTTTTAGATCTGCAATCTTCTCTTGTCTTGGACAAACACTGTGACACTTTCTAGATCCTAAATGTCTTATTGGACAATTCTGAGACCGCTTTTAAATGTATGTTATCAGTACCCCTTTCATGTAGTCTTTGTGTCATTTGCTAAATTGTTAGTACAAGTTTCTATCCATTCTATCCATTTTTATCCATTCCGTTCTTTCTCTGTTGAATGTCACGAGATCTAATTTTCCTTACGTGGCAGTCGTGTCGCTGCTCTCCCCCCATCGCGTCTTGCTGACCATGGGCAAATCTTGGAGGGTCTTGGATTGTACTCATATATCAACCAAAGTTTGTCATACAGATGTTATAGGGCTAGAGTGTTGTGGTCTTTTCCTTGGGTGCTCCTTCCTGTTTGCAGGGCAGGTCTGATCAATATAAAAGTCTTGTTTCCATATTTCGAGTCTGAATTGATTTTGACCTTGACAGTATTGATTTAGCCTATGGTGTACTGGGCCCTGCATTCTCCTGGAATGGAAAATTGGGTACTGAAAAGCTGAAGTAAGACTAGAAGAAGGAAATTAAGATCTCTGAAAAAAATCACATGGGAAAAAAAAAATCGGGATATGTGGAAATGAAACTTAGCCTGGCCCAAATTCTAGGCTTGCTGAGGGATGTTCCTGGAAACGCAACTTTTTCACTCAGTTTAAACTAACAGTAACTACTTAGGGCCATGTTTCACCATTTCTTTGTACCTGTTGGGTACATAACCAGGGACTTTAGAATGGGCAAGTATGAGGGGAGGCCATAAGGACATCAAAACTGTCCCAAGACAATCCAAAAGCCAACTCATGTGCCTGGTATCCACGTTCTGGGGTAAGAGGTAGGTGATATTCACACCTGTTATTCCCATCGTCAACTCTGGAGACCTAGGAAGCACTCATCAGGGTGCACATAGTTTTATCTCTATGATGTTTCCTATCTGTGCCGTTAAAGGATTTCTCAAGTCCCTAATCACAACTATACTTACTCTCGATTAATCACATCACCATTCTATTGAAATACGCATGTGCCTGTCTTATGAAATTCATAGAAATACATGGTACTCTAGATAAATGATACTCATACAAAAATATGAACAAGAAAACTTGATAAAATGTCTTTACATATCTGAGGAGCCATCATGAGCTAGAAAAATTCAATTGTTTAATGTGTTTTTTCAGTAGTAGAATTGGGACCAGAAAAGAGACATGAGCCAAGATAAGGAACACTTTAGTACAGTAAACAATTTCAGCTGGTCATAAGCAGCTTTTCACCATTGAATGTGCTCAAATAGAGGCCTAATGCCATCCTGTTAGATCACAAGGGATGCTTTCAAAATTCAGTCAAGATACATATCTTCTATGTGTCTTCAAAATGTAATATTCTAGAATTCATCCAGTATGATAAGTTCAGTGTCAATTTACCCAGTAGGATAAGTTCAATTGTAAACTACGATTTTCATAAAACTTTTGTTTTCTATCATTGGAGAAAACTAGGGCATTATGGATTTTTGTTCTGGATTGTGAGATGTTCTTATTCCTCCTCTGTGCTTTGCCAATTTTTGTGTCTGGTAGCTGTTGTCATTTGTTTTTTCCAGTGTTTACTCAATCCAACAAATATTGTTGACTTACTCATCTATACTAGACACTGTGCTAAGGACTCAAAGAGGGAAATGACACAGTATCTCCCTTGTCCTCATAAAAATGTGAATCTGTGCTTGGCGGCTACCAAATTTGGAGTTTTCACCCTTCGATGTGTATGATGTTGCTAGTTTTTAATTGATTAAATGATAGTGTTATTCATTCAACCTGATGTTTCTAAGCATGGAAAAGAACATCTCAAGAGTTAGGTGAGAAGGCATTAGAGACATCATTCAGAGCTGCATTTAAATACTTTCTTCTTGATCACAGCTGAGTAGTTGAACTTGTCTTTGGTCAGTGCTTACAGGCACAGCTCCAGGCTCAATCAGCAGGGTTCAAATCCTGCTTTCTCTGCATATTAGTTATGAAACGAAGTTACCTAATCTTTCTGTGCATTGATTTTCCCATTTGGAAAAAGGAATTATCAGAATCTACCTATGAGGGTTGGTATGCATAATAGAAATAATGTTTGTAAACTGCTTACCACAAGACTTCACACATAGTGATTACTCAACAATTATGTTATTATTGTGGTTCCTTAGATGAGGCTTTCTGTGTTTGTTTTTGTTTTAGCACTTATTGCCTTGAATTTTGGTAACTATAGTTCTTTGTTTACATGTCTGTCTCCCTCATTGAACTGTGAGGTTTCTAAAGCCCTGAGCTTACCTTAGTAAGGTCATAGTTTTCACTATGTTGTTGTCACAGTGCTTTCCAATGTTGTTCATGTCAGGGTAAACACTGAAAATATTAATGTTTAAGTGGCACACGACTTAAGACACAGAGTGGTCAATCTGTGTGCTCTAATGACCCCCAGCTTTGTTGAGGGCCGAGAGCATCAAACTCTTGGGAGACTATGGTACATTGTTTGGAAAGCTCTGGCCTTGTCCAGTGTCTAGCATAGTGATAATCAGGGAATAGTTGGTAAATGTTCTGGTTTTTTTTTTCAAATTAAAAAGACTCCTGCTTCCTGGCTCTATTCTGGTGCTTTTGGAATAAAAATCTTTTCTGATTTTTGTGTGTAAATTTTATATCCTAAAATATTGAGCTTCCCCCCTCCCCCAAATTTCCTTCACAGTTTCTAACAGGGATCTATGGGCCCTTATTTAAGCAGGGCATATGGTTCACTTGATAACCTCTTCAGAAGCCTTGGCATTTCCAAGATGGTTTATGTCTCATTGTGCTGCTTCATTTTTAATTATTCACATGTACATGCCAATTTTATAATGGATCATCAGGATCAAGATATAAGGGTATACAATATCTAGGTACAAATTTCTATCTACTTGGGCTTAAATGTTTATGATAATTGTTGGGGAGAAAGGCTTACTTGCCCACATCTCAGTAGTCTATAAAGAAGGGTTTTTCATAAGTCTTGCTTCAACTATTAATTCACAGTGCTTGGGAGCAGTATTAATTCATGAATTTCTTCTGGGTGAATCCAATATATTGAAAGTTTTCAGACATGAAGGATCCTGTCTGTTGTTGGTTTCTTCTCTTCTCCTGAATAGTGCTAGGAATTGATCCTCAGGAAGTATGTGCGCTTAGACTCAAACTTTTTTCTTGGGTTGACTGTTGCAAGATACAAACTGGGAAAGGGAGGGGGACTGAGGTATTTTACAATTCTATTTGGCTCTTACACTAAGCTATTTCCTTCAATATGACTTTATCAGAAATCGAGATGATATGCTCCACGTCTATGATGTCTGGATCTGATCTCAGTTGGTTCTGAATTCAGGCAGAAAAAAAGTGTTGTCATTTATCAGATCCCGTAAAATGCCAATAGGAGACAGCTGCTATTTATTGGTATTCAATCTGGATTTTTTAAAAAAATTCTTAAAGGAGAAGTGATATACATAGATGGTAAAAAATTCAAACATATACGGAGTAAATTGAAAAGTAAAAATCTCTTTTCCTTTTGCTTCTTCCCTTAAAGTTAACTACTATTAACACTTCTGTGGTTCTTTAGAGAAAAAAAGCACATGTACTTACATATGTATATATGTGCTTAAGAAAATGTACACAAAACTGGGTTAGGCATCATTTCTCAGATATGACAACAAAAGGTACAAGTTATTAAAGAGAAGATTGGTAAGTTGCACTTTAAAATTAAAAAAAAATTGTGCTTCAGAGGACATTACCAAAGTCATGAAAAGACACAGAGTGGAAAAGAAATTTGTAAATTATATATGTGATTAGAGATTTATTTCCAAAATATATGAATAACTCTTATAACTCAATAATGAAAGACCAATAAACACAATTGAAAAATTGCAAAAGTTCTGAGTAGTGTCTACCAACAAAAGATATAAATAGCTAATAAGCACACTTAAACATGCTCAACATCATTAGCCATTAGGAAAATGCAAATCAAAACCAGAGTTAGATGCTACTTCACACTCCTAGGATGACCAAAATACAAAAGATGAACCTCGCAAGCATTGTCAAGGATGTGGAGAAATTGGAATCTTCATGTGTTGCTGGTGGTAATGTAAATTGCAGCCATTTTGGAAAAGTCTGGTGATTTCTCTAAGTGATTAACATAGGGACATCATAGGAATCCGCAATTCCCCTCCTAGATATATACTCAAGAGAAATAAAAATATGTGTCTACACAAACACTTGTACATGGATGTTCATAGAAACGTTATTCATAATAGTCAAAAAACAGACACAATCCATCAGATTAGACAGCCTGTCCATAAATATACAAATGGATTAATAAAATGTGATCTATCCATGTAATAGAATATTAGGTCATATGAAGGCTTGTTACAATGTGAATGGACCTTAAAAACATGCTAAGTGAAAGAAGTTAGTCACAAAAGACCATAGACTGTAGGATTTCATTAATATTAGATACTTATACTAGGCAAATCTATAGAGACAGGAAGTAGGCTAATGGTTTCCAGAGGTTGGTAGGAGGGAGAATGGTGAGTGACTGCTAATGGGTACAGCATTTTTTTTTTGATGAGGGGGAAGATGAAACATTCTATAGTGAGATTGTAGTGGTGTGCATACTACTCTGTGAACATACTTAAAATTATGAAATTATATACTATACATGGTGAAACTTATGGTATGTAAACTACATCTCAAAGTTTTAGAACTATAAATATGTACACATATATAATCATACTATAACATTGCCATTTTACTTTTTCACTTAACAGATTTCAGGGTTTTCTTTCCCCACAGAAGCACATTTAAAGCTGGTATGACTTTACAAGGTTACACAATATTCCAAATCATGGGACATTTGATTAGTTTTTGTAATTTGACTTTCTAGCACAGAATTTTCTGAAGTTGAAAAGAGCCTTGTTCTTGCCCATTCATGCCCTGCGAAGGACCACAGTTAGGACATGAGAGGCATTGAGAATGGATACAGCAGAACTTTAGGGTAAGAGGTGAATAGGCTTTGTTTCTGTTGATTAGGCTTGAGTCCTGGAGAGGAGGCAGAACACAACTGCAGCCAGCCATTGGCTCCTGAGTGCCTTTCCTTGTCTAACCCAGTAGTTTTCTGGATATTAAACTTGGACCACCAGGCCTGGTCCGGTCCGGTATGTTGAACTTCCCCAGAGTTAACTCAAGGCATTTCTGTGGCTGATGGTTTTGCTTTTTATTAGGCCTGTTTTGCATTTCTTTGTGGAAGTCAACAGGCCATTTGATATTTTATACATTATTTTAACAGTGTTGCCGCCTTTGCTATCTCAGGCTTCTGAGTTTATTTTTATCCATAACTTAGACCTTGGAAGTAAGTAGCTATTCTTTCTTTTATGAGTATTTAGAAATATGTTTTGCTGTTGGCTTCTGATAAGTTCTTTTTATCAGGTTAATGATAGTTCTATTTCTTGATGAATATTTTTTCTTAAAAATCCGGAATGAATGTGGAGTTTTATCCAATTTGTGTGGACATCCATCATGATGGTTGAATATATGTTTATTTTCTCCTCCTTTAATCTGTTCATGTGGTGAACTGCATTGATGTATTTCCTAATCTATTTTCAATCATTCATTTGGCATTCATTTCACACATATTTATTTAGTGCCTTCTACATGGCAGATGCTGTTCTGAGCACTGGGGATAGAGTAATAAGCAAAACAGACATTATTCTTTGAAAACTGTTAAATGCAATCTGCTAACATTTAAATATTTTGCACTTGGATTTTAGAATCTAAAGAAATATTCAACCCTATGCACAAGGATATAATGGTCAAGAATGATTATTACAGTATTATTTATAAATATCCACATGCTTATCCCTGGGGGAATGTTGAAATAGATTTCTGTTCTTCCACAGTATGGAATAATATATAGTAGTTAAAAGAACCAGGTAGCTCAGCACATGAGTTTAAAAATAGGGATAAATATTTTAAAAATCAAATTTATGTTCATGATATAGTATCATGTCATTTTTGTAAAAATGAATGAGAAGAATAAACTGTGTGTATTTGTACTTCCTATAGGCATAAAAAAATCTGGAAGGATATGAAACGACAAACTACTAACAGTGGATTCCTAGAGGTATAGGATGAGAGGCAGAAAACATGAGGATAGACTTTAACTTTTCAATGTATCACTTTTATACTGCTTAGTTTTTCATTTTCAGTTTTTAACAATAGGCAGGTATTATTGTTGTAATTACAAAAAGAGAAAAATGAATGGCAGGATTTTAGGACTGGAAGAAGAAAGTACAAAAACATCTGAATGTGACTCCATGGGTTAGCATTCAATTGTAAATAACAAAACGGCCATAGCTACTTTTAAGCAGACTGCTGTTATGATTATGTATTAGATGATTTATAGTATCATTGGAAAAATCAGAGAAACAGGTGATATGTGGAATTTCCAGAAACAACTCTCAGCCACAGAATCCTACTGCTCTGTTGTGATTAAGGCACAAGCTGCAGTGTCAGGAGGCTGGTGACTGTGGAACCATCCTGCTTCTGCCATGATCTGCACCAACTGCACCCCACAACCTGACTTTCTCCCCATTCAATTCACTTCCAAATTCTGTCCTCTCTCAGGGGTGTTGATGGGTCTCATCTCGAATCCTATCTGCAAAGGAGCCTAAAAATGTAATTTTGAGCTTTCTAAACACTGCAGTATAGGAAGATGCACTAGAAGGAGACTTGAATAACTATTAAGCAGACAAGCCAAACACAGTATCTGCCACAATGAGCAAATAGCACATTGCTCTCCAAATGCAATAAATACTTATTCTCCACACAAAGCCTGGGAACATATTGGTTTATTGACCAAATCATTTTTTGCATATATAAGAAAACATGCTTATTATGAAAAAGTGACAAAACAAGCAAGCACAGATTACAAAAAAGTAAATAAAAATAATCTGAAATTCCAACATCCGATCTTAATATTTTGATTATTAATATTGTGAATATTTTGACCTTTCAGATACCCACACACACAATCCCTGGTAAAAAAAAATAGAATCATATTGCACATAGACAATCTATTTTAGATGTGGAGCAAAGCTGGATGCAATGTTCAAAAGAGTAAAGTTAATTAAAGATCATAAAACATGTATTGCCTTAACAACTTAATTTAAAAACTCATTGAAGTAATAGACCCTGGTTTAAAAAATGAAATTCACTTTTAAATCACTTTCATCAAGTAAAAATTAGGCTATCTGTTCTTCATTTTTAATGAACTCTAATTTTTGACTCGAGTTTTTTTCTAATTAACTTTTTTTTAAATTTTGAAAAACATCTCTCTTAATATCCTTCACCCCGACACCCATGGATTCTGTTTGCTGTTCAGTTTTATTATAATGGAAAGATCAGTTATTAGCCATTCTCATGACCCACACACACCATAATACCTCAGTACCTTTGTTTCCATTTTGCAAAGCCAAGATGTTGAACTAAATTATCTCTCAGGTCCAGATCTATGAGACTGAACATTCTGTGAAGAGATTTCCATCCTACGGAAAGGTTTCATGCTGCAAAATCCTGGCTTTGATTTTCTAGTCCACTTTTCATGTACCAGGTGACCTTGAGCTCATTATGAACTGCTGGGTGCCTCTATGTATGAATCTGAGCGCTGAGATTAAAAGTAGCTCCTATTTACTTTCTGGAGTTTGGTGAGGACTGCCAGCTCCCTCACAGCAAATGTCCTATATGCATATGATAACTAATTAAAGTAAGGACAATAATGTGGTCCAAGAGATGGCTAAACAGAGCTCTTTAGTTTCAGTGGAGATTGTCATCTTGTGATGCCTTTGAGAGGTGCGAAAGCAACAGCGACAACATTTTAAGATAACAAAAAGTTACAGAAATTTATATCAGATAATGTGTGGATTATAAATCACTCCAAATAAAAAGTTCAGTTAGTCATATATACTACTATGTCTATACAACTACTAGTCTAGTAGCATGTTTCATGTATCCCCATGTATCTGGAAAGATGTAAACAAGTTAAATGTGCTTATCTCTGGGGATAGAATTACAAATGATATTCAGGGTTTTTCAAGTTATGAATTGAATTAAATTATTCACTTTTAGTGAACCAAAAATCCTTTTTTTTGTATCTAGAAAAAATACATTTGAGTGCTTCTTTAGAATATTATTTTAAAATGAAGCTATGCTTTGTTGCACGTATTCTAAGGCTGGGGCAGGTAGGTGGGATGACAAGGTACCTGTTAAATTATTACCTGTTAAATTATTCTTTCCATTATGAGAGAGAAAGAATGCTAGTGAGTAGAAAGTTCCAAGGCCCTTTCATGGCCCTATCTTCTTACCTATCAGATGACCTTAATCTTTGCTTCTAGTTTTAGATTTACCTGTAGCAATCAATGTCATCCTTTCTCAATAATCATTCAAACTCATCCTTTTTAGCACTTGCAGTAGTGAGTGCAGGGACCACTAAGGGTAGAAGGTGACATAGTTCCAGACCAGGCTATCTGTAGATAACACAAGGTCTAGTGCAATAGACTCCTGTTTCTCACTGTCTTCAGGTCCTCCTTCTAATCCATTTTGTAATCTCCTTCTCATTGTTTTTGGAAGCACAGCTCTGGTATATTTGCATTCCCTTGCTCAATAATCACAAGCGCCTCCCTAGTATGGAAGGAAGGAAGGAAGGAAGGAAGGAAGGAAGGAAGGAAGGAAGGGAGGGAGAGAGGGAGGAAGACAAGAAAGGAAAATAAAAGAAAGAGGGAGGGATGGAGGGAGGGAGGGAGGAAAGAAGAAAGAAGGAAGGAAGGAAGGAAGAGAAAGAAGGAAGGAAGGAAGGTAAGGAAGAAGAGAAAACAGAGCAAAACCTGAAGACCCTGCTAACAATTCAGGTGGTTTTTTTTATTTTAATTTTTAATTTTGAAGATGTGGGGTACAATTCAGGGTTAGGTATACAAATGTTCATTATGCATGTATCCTTGTTGATGAAGTGTGCCTCTCCCCTCCTGGCAGTTTCCCATTACTGCCAATTACCCCCTCCCTGGCAGTTTCCCACTACTGCCAATCCCTTTCTTATAGTATTATAATTGTTCAAGGTCTGCTTCTGAGAGAGAACATTTGGCACTCAGTTCTTTGTTTCTGTGATAGATCACTCAGTATTATAGACTCTAAGTCTATCCAAGTTGCTGTGAAGTTCATAATTTTGTCCTTTATGGCTGTATAATATTCCATTGTGTAAATGTACCACATTAATTGATCCAGTCCTTTTTTGATGGGTGACATGGTTGCTTCCATGTTTTTGTTATTGTGAATAATGCTGCAATAAACATGTGTGTATAGGTATCTTTTTTATAGAGTGATTTGAGATCCTCCAGGTATATTTCCAGAAGAAGGATTGCGGAGTCATGTGGAAGGTCGATTTTTAGGTCTTTTGGGAATCGCCAAACTGTTTTCCACAGAAGTTGTACTGGTTTACTCTCTCACCAATAGTGTAGAAGTGTTCCCTTTTTCCTGCACCCTCTCCAGCATCTGTTGTTTTTTGAGTTATTTATGAGGACCATTCTGACTGGAGTTGGGTGGTATCTCAGTGTGGTTTTAATTTGCATTTCTTTGATGACTAGTGAGGCTGAGCATTTTTTAATGTATCTATTGGCTGCTCGTATGTCTTCTTTTGAGAAGTATCTATTCATATCTTTTGTTCACTATGTAATAGGGCTGTTTTTTTTTTTCTTTTCAGCACATTTGAGTTCCATGTAGATCTTAGATGTTAGGCCTTTGTCAGATATACAGTTGGAAAATATTTTTTCCCAGACTGGGCTGTCTTCCAGTTTTCTTGATGGTTTCTTTGTCCTTGCAGAAGCTTTTCAGTTTGATGAGGTCCCACTTATCTATCTTATCTCTTATGGCATGGGCATTTGGGGTTTTGATCAGGAATTTGTTGCCAGTTCCAATTTCCATAAGGGTGTCTCCATTTTCTAAGGTTCTTAGAGTTTGGGGTTTTGCATTTAGGTCTTTGATCCATTTAGAGTTGATTTTTGTGTATGGTGATAGGTAGGGATCTTGTTTTAATCTTCTGTATGTGATCAG